>MU224744.1:921951-940517 GCA_018584345.1 Thuja plicata
AATCAATATCAATTCATATATAACAAATTAGAAACAAATATCATTACCTTATCCTTTGATGTCTTGTAGACTGCAATAAAATCCTTCACTATCCTTCTGGTCTACTGCACATATCTCTCAAATCCTGAAATTTTTCTTCAAAAAACCTATACCCTTGTTTAGAGGAATGTATCCCCTCTTTATAAATGTCTTTAGTCATCATCCAACAGCACAATAAACCACCCAAAACTTCTTTGGACCAAAACGGGTTCAAACTGTCAAAACTGAATAAAACTATCTTGGTAGAAGCAACTTTTCTCTCTCCAACCTAATTTTATCAAAAACATAACTTCGACCCATTTCAGATATTTGTGTTACCTTTTTGAAAAGGTATAATAGTTGTAGTTTTTTTTAATAATTAATATATGTAAATTTCGTTATACCAAAACTGGTTAGTTATGAAATTAAGATCCTTATAAGCATAACTAACTATAAAAAGTGTTAATCACTTTGAACCTTAACACAAATAATCATAGTGATATGGTAAATCATTTAGGTGATGAATTATGAGTATAATACACTATATAATCACATCATATCAACATTTTTCACAAAAAAATAATTTTTTATTCACTCCCTTAATCAACTGCATCTTGTGTACCAACTGCTTATTGACATCAATGACAAAAACCAAAGAACAAATACCAAAGGTTCAACAAAGGTTACAAAGAAAGAGATTAGACCAGAGTATATTAGCACAAAGGAACATATAGCAGATATATTTACAAAACCTTTGTCGAAATATTCTTTTGAATATCTTAGAAGCATGCTTGGGGTGAGAGCCCCTCCCTGTGGTAATTAATTAATGCAGGCATGCATCAATCCAGTGGATTTTAGAGCTATATCATTCTCTAGACTTGATGTATGGATCTACTCCTTAGGGGGAGTGATCGCGGAACACTATGGAGAATTTTTGGGTGATTTTTTACCTAGATGTTAGACATGAAGATTTGAAAAAGCTACACCTTACAGAAGATTACAGAAGAGTAATGGAACCCTTTTCCATTGTTTCCAAAGGGGGGGAAATTCTATGTAAAAATCCCTAATGTTTAAGGATATTAAGAAGATTGTATTGAGATAGAGAACTTTTTGGGTTGATGGGTTTTCTCATATGTTGCCATCAATGCCAAAGGGGGAGATTGTTGGATTATATCAGATTTGGGTACTACTATTGTTGTTTTTATTCATGTTTTGTAACTGATGTCAACATATGTTTCTGTGGAGTGAACAGAATGCTTATATGATGATTGACAGAAGTGTACGCACATTGTACAGATGAATCAGATCAATCAAAGATAAGGATATGAGGAAGGATGTGTGATAACCTTATTCCTAAGGTAGCTTAGCTTAATATTATATATTGGAGATGTTACAGATGTTTTAGTGAAGACTGGTTTTTGGACTGTGACAGTGATGCTTGACAGAGCGGGTCTCTATGTTTTGGGTATATCTTACAGGGGGTGATAATTCATAGTATGCAAGATTAAGGGATGACAAAGGACATGTTGATGAATGTTTTTTGTTGATCGATAGTCGTGAGATTGTTGGTGATGTCAGCTATGACGTGTATTTTGGAGAAGACCTATTTGTTGGACGACTTCAGTGATGTAGCGTGTATTATGAATTGTAAGCATGGATTGCGGATCTTGGAGTATATCTGATGTATTGTAATTGATGTTTACTTGTTTTAGGTACCTTGTGTATCTTAGCAAGGGGTTAAATAATTATTTGTATATTGGGAAAGCTTAATTGGACGACCTAATCAATTATTGTAATAGGATATATATGAGAGATATTTTCTTTTGAAAAGATTTGATAGTGGAATGATGAAAAGGTAAGTGAAAGACAGAGAAGTGTAGAAGCTGCGAAGCTTGATTGGCTGCTAGATGTAGAGCAGAGTTTGTGATTAGAGTACTTCATTGGAACTGACCAAGCAAAGACATTTGCTATCAGACAGTTCACTGGATTGTATATTTCTGATATACACTTGTTTGGATTGTTAATCCTTGAGGGTGGCCTTAACCTTCTTTGGGCAGTGAGCCCACTGTTACTCTTGACTCCTAATAGCTCATCTGTCCTTTAACATAGACTATGTACTATAATTTTGTAATAAGCTCCTAACATGGCTAAATCGTTTAACAGGGATACTATACTCTCAGTACATCATTTGTGGGTGCTAATTCCCATCGGGCTTTACCTTTAACAAAGTTTCCTCGACAACAAAGGATTCTATTATTGTGTTGGCATTTATTGTGTTATCATTTGCATTGTGGATTTGGTTTATAAAGTTTAAAGTTTAATAATCTGTATCACAACTGATCCACCTCCCCTCTCAATTGTGCTTGTGGACTGTTATTCCTAATAGTTCCCTGTATGTGTCAATATGCATGGAACATTGTATCATCTATGGATGTATTCATAGAACAATGATATGAATGACTTGGTAATGTATGTGATGGATTATCATGCATGTATGCATCTATGTGGATGAATATGCAGAATATGATGGTGATCTACTATTTTATTTGAAATGAATCTAACTATTATGCAATTGTAGGGAATATATGTACAAGACAAGGTATGTTTACTTTTCCTTGCCACTATTTACATGTTTGTTATTTTTTATTAAAATATCGAGGTACCACATATATAATAATATATACATGATCATTCTAGGATTCACATAATAAAATGTAATGATGAAATTGCATGCATCCATACTAATTCTCATATGGTTATGGGCCCATTTTAAGAGTATGCCTAAATACAATTTTTATTTTGGAAAATAGCACATTCTGTTGTGAATTTGGGCTCATCCTCCTAGCCTTCAACTATCCACATTTATAGAACATACTAACAAAACCTTGTCAAGTCATATATATTCTCCCATATAATTATCCTTTATAATACCCACAATGTTATTGTAGACACCCTAAAATGGACAGGCTTGCGACTTTACATTAAAAACACTAATTTTTATCTATTAATTAATCATCTATTTTCTTCTAAATTCATTCCCCAAATCACCTAATCAAATTCTCATAATTAATTAAATAATTAGTTTTATTTAATTAATTAACATTAATTGATTAATTAAATTCAATTTCCTATAGTTTAAATTCAAATATTTAAACTTACTAATTAAATCCTTCCAATTAAATTAATTTAATTTCATCAAATAAAGCAATTCTTAATAAAAAAGAATTCAATTATCTCTCATGTTGAAAACAATAATTAAATATTCATTTATCTTCAAAGAGATAACTCCAATCAGATCACATGGGTTACTCCACCCATCTCTCCAGTCCACATGGGTAACTTCACCCACCTCTTCAGTTAAAAAAGGTAACTCGCCATTAGCTCTTTAGTCAACCAAGCTTTATCTCCTCTTTACCAAATGAAGAGGTGGAGTTTATTGATGGCTTCTCTAGTTCCTTTTAATCTCAACCATTCATCTCTCTATCTCTGGGATTGATCTCAACCGTTCATATCATCACCGATTCCTATATAATAAACCCTTCATAACCATTTGAAGGATCCATGATTTCAAGCTCTCGTGCGCCATTACTATGTCAGTTTGGTTCTAGCATTCAAGCCATCTTGCGATCACACACACATTTCAATTAGAAAATTCTTGACGCTTCTCAAGTCATAAACGCTGCCCCAACGCTGCCCCACCAATACTGAGCATCAAGAACAACGTTTCAGAAGGAGTAGAGAGAAACAATAGAAGCTTCAAGCATCGTGGGGTTTGCATTTATTTGTTTTCCTTCCTCTTGCTTGTACATTTTATTGATTACGTTTTAGGTTATTCATTTTAGTAGTATTTGTGTACTTGGTTTATATCATTTGTGAAACCTTTGCTACTAACCCTTGCCTTTGGAAAGCTTAGGAATCACGGATCATAGGACCGAAGGAGGCGTACATTTTGGTGAATCCGATGTGAAAGAAAAAGCCCAAATATCTCTTGCAGACGACAAACAGTACTGATCAACCATGGCTGTATGGTCGCAAATCTAAAAATCTATCTTTTTTTTTATATTTGTATTATTTCGCAGTTGCTGGTATTTTACCGCAATCGATGAAACTATGCCGCAATTGATTGGTTTAATACCGTAATTGATTGCAGGCTTTCACAGTATTATTCTGTCATTTTTTGCCTTCTTTCTTCTGGTAATTTTACACAATTGTCTGATCCATACCACAATCGTTATTGTTGTGCCGTAGTTGCCTGATCTGTGCCGTAATCGACAACACTTCACCACAGTTGCCAGTGCTTTACCGCAATCACTAGAGATTTACCGCACTTGTCAATACTTTGTCGCAATCGCAATAAATATTGCACATCAGATCCAAATCTTCTGTCCATTCATTTCTAAACTGACATTTTCTAGTTTTTTGTGTAGGACTGCACAAATCATCGAGAACAGAGAAGGGTAAGTTGTTGGTAAGCAACATTCATTGTTTCAAAGTTGCATATACTCTCATTTTGCAAGAATCCTTTTTGATGCTAACCTGTCTAAACAAAGCAAACTAAAAGGAATTCACTTTTCAATTTGGGTTTAAAAAGAACAGTGCTTGCCAAACATATCACATCTCACATTTCAAATTTGGGCTTAAAATTGACGTGGGGACTAAAATTGAACAAAGACAAAAAATCTCTCAAATTGGTGCATTAAAATTGAAGAAGCAATCAACACCTACTTTTGGGCTTAAAATTGAACATTGGTGCTTGTATGGTGGTGTAGCTTAGTTCACATTTCAAACTTTGGAGCTTAATCGATTTACCTTGTATTTTGAGTTTTGGGTGCACTTGCACAAACTGTTAGATTACAAACCTGTATAATTTTTTAGAAAGGCCTGTTCAGGGAATGCACTTCTTCCTCGGAGAACGACCTTAAACCAGTAATCCTTCCGATCGGTATATAAACAAGGCGTGAACCAAAGTTTTGTCTTATCTAGCCAAGCTTGGGCGAGGTGTGTTGGTGATAGTCTGGATCGGGTGAATATCCCTAAGGAGCCAGCGTGATCAACTAGGCTCTTAAGTGAGTCATGCACGTACAAACTGATTGGAGAGACACCACGGACCTTTACTACAACCTTGATTAATTAGAGGCCAACCCATTTTACCTCTGAACAGGTACCTTATTATAGTGCAAGGGGTTGTAGAATTTCCCCCCAAGATTCCCAACATATGTGTCCCACGGTATTTTTGTAGTGAAAGAGATCTTCACTTCATGGCAACAATACCTAGAAATGGAAAAAACACGGGCACCTACATCGTGGATCTTCGTGTCCTAGTAGCGTGACAATTGTTGTGTGAGCTAATGGACATTCAAGTATTGGGCCTATAACATTGTATTCTGAAGCCATTGACCTAGATTAAATCTGACTGTTCATTTTTGAGACCTTGTGATAACCTTGCAACTTGAAAAAGTTGTAGAACATACACAATTTCAGTCTTCATTCTTCAAAACACAGTGTCTATTGTGCTTGTTTCTTTGATCAGTTTCTGAAAATGAAAAACAAAACATCCAAACTGTAAAAATGAGTCAAATGTGTTAAAGTCTAGGGTTGTCAACGTCAACTATCTTACTAATCAGAGGCATTGTTCCAAAAAATTTCAAAATTATCAAGCAGTGATACTTATCCTCTAGTCTTTTTTAGACTGTTCCTCATTTACTGCAATTGCCCGCATTGTGCCGCAATTGAAGGAAGTTTGCTGCAGTTGACTTGTTTATTGCTGCAATCATCTTGTTTATTACCGCAATCGGTGATAAAATACTGCAATCGACCATTTATTTTACCATAATCGATGAAGTTGTACCGCAATTGACCAGAGATACTATATTCTTGTTTTTACCTAAAACCTTGAAAAAAATTCTTCATTTGGTGTCCAAAACTAGTGTCTATCCCAGGAAAATGTGAAGAACATTGTGTGAATCTCTAAACATTAAAAATTACCCTTTCTCTATAAAGCACGATTATTGTCAAAAACATTGTTAGTTAGAAAGCTCAGACTCAAAATACCTTGATCTCATCATATCAAACATCATCATCTTTATCGAAGTGACTTTGTCCAAGGAAAAGGTCGGCAAATATTATCTTTTTATCATTACCACTTTGAGATCAAGTTATATCAAAATCTCTCCTTAGAATTATCCTTGTCCAAAACATAACTTGGACTTCCTCAAAAAGGATCTTCTTCCTTGTTTGCTTTATATCACTTGTTTTAGTTACAAAACCTAGACCGCACTATGTCTCAAACACCTCATGGAGGCCCTTACACAAGGTCTAAGGCTAGAACTCAACATGATGAGTCATATATCAATTGATTCCCCACTTTGGAAACAGAGCAAGAGAATGATCCTTTCATGAATACCAATTCTGCTCTATTCATTGAACAACCCCGTGGGGCAGCCTTTTTCCAAGATATCAAGGAAGAAGAACTTGAAGATGTGGAGCAAGATGCTTATTCCATGAAAGTAGTTGATGTTGTTGTAGAGAGGAACCCTGAATGTTACTTGGCCATGCTAATAAAGAAGGGAGTCAAATTCCCCGCTGAATTCAGTATATCGACTGTATGGCCCGAAAACCCTCTCGCATGTCAAAACACTACTCAACCTCCTAAGATGCTACCTATTGTGTATCCAATCTTTCCACCATTGGTTTTACCCACATTGACACAGACTATATCTAATCAAACCAATGACCCGACCCAGGCTAGCACATCTTCTACTCAAAGAATGACAGGCTTGCAACTAAGTGCACCCATGGTCACTAGTATGCCTCCACCTTTGGTCTCATGGCCAGGACAATCAAGCTCTCATGCTATGCCTTCCATCCCACCAAACACCAACTATTCTGAAACTATGCCGCTGCTATAGTTAATTCACACTAGTCTTGGGATCAACACCTCATGCCTGTAGGGATCCATCTCTGCAGGAACGACTTACAGTCAAGGCCCACCCAAAGCTACATCTTTTCCCATTATGACACCAATCCAACCTCCGAAATAGCAACCCCAGCTTCAGTTGCCTCAAATCCAACCCCCGCAAAAGCAACCCCAGCTTCAGTTGCCTCAAACCCAACCTCCGCAACAAATACCCAGCTTCAGTTGCCTCAGTTCCAAACCCCGCAGCAGCAACCCTAGCTTCAGTTGCCTCAGTTCCAACCCCCGCAAAAGCAACCCCATTTTCAACCCCAACCTCAGCAACAATATCTACCCCAACAGTTTCAACCCCAGTTTCAATCACAACAGCAAACACATCAAAGCACACCATGGGCTACCCATGTTCCCCCATTTACAAATCACTCGGTGGGAAACCAATATCAAGCCCCTAGGATGAAATCCTATGCTCCTACTCAAGGGACACAGAGGCGCAACCTCATACCCACTACAGCACAGAGGAACATCATTACACACTAGCCTCAGAATCAAACAGACATGTTGATACAACAAATGCAAACCCTTCAAACCCAAATGATGGATATGTAGAATCAGGGGCAAACTAAATCCTACACCGCAGAGGATTTATACCCATACCCCTTTGATCATTCTCTACAAATGTCTCCATTCCCAACTCACTTCTCAGTACTGAAATTTGACAAATATAGGGGCAATACCAACCCTATTGAACATATCTGAGAGTTTTTTGCAAGTTGTGTCGAATTCGCACATAATGAGACATATTTAATATGACTATTCCCACAAAGCTTGGCTGGACCAGCAATGGAATGGTTCTCGCATCTACCTCATGGCATTCAGTCTTGGGGTGAACTGGCTGAAAAGTTCATAGCTCACTTCCATCATAACATCGAGTGCAAGGTCAACATCAAGGACCTTTGCAATATCAAACAGAAGGATGGAGAGTCTTTTGTGAAATTCCTACAGAGATGGAGGAATACGGAAAACTGCATAATATATGATGTGCCCGAACAAGACTTAATAGTCATGTTTGTTGACAATCTAATTCCAAACATGTCATTCACAACAGAGTTAGAGTTAGCTTTGAACTTCACACAACTCATCGAAAGAGGAGTTCATTGTGAGAAGAACTTAGTCAAACGAGGAATCCTTGCAGATCCCACACAAATGAACACAAACAAAAATGCAATGGACAAAGCTAAGTGGTGGAACAAAAACAAAAATGTCACCAGCGACGGTGTCATTGATGTGAAGACAGTCAACTATGCACAACCCAAGGTGTCACTGCAAGGTGCACCTGTGGCCAACCAAAAACCCATGGGACCCACTCAACAAGCATACACCCAAAACCAACCTCCTCCTATACAAGCGGCCACTATGTCAAACAGTCAACAACAGAATCAACGCAGACCACGGTTTCAATTCCAACAACGAGATTTCACACCATTGGGAGAGCTGATAGAATCAACTTTATGCAAGTTGATACAATCAAACACTATCACTCTCCCAGAAATCAGGGACTTTGAACAAGATGAAAACAAACTGAGGTGGTATAATGACAAAGATTGCTGCAAGTTTCATCGGGTGAAAGGGCACAAAATGACTAACTATTATCGATTGAAACATGCTATCCAAGATCTGATTGACACAGGGGTCATCGATGTGACGAATACCCAAAACAAAAGCACAACTGATCACACTATTTTCAATGATACCTTTCATGAACAAAACAAGGGAAAAGCCTCCAGGTCTGGTGGACAAGAAAAAAAAGTTAACTATACATATGCCAATAGTGATAATGTTATCAATTGCCTCAATCCTTCAGATAGCCATGTGGCTACAATCACTATCAAAGACCAAGGTAACAATTGTGTTGTAGGAACGCGTTGCGCCAGAGTCATCTTGCAAGGATTACCATCCTCACTTACTATCTCTGCCAATCCTAAAGCAAACTCAGATCCAATAACAAGCATAGTGGACTAGCTAAAGTGCACACCTGCGCAGATCTCCATGTTTGACCTATTGTGCATATCTCCACAACATAAACTGGCACTTGACCAAGCCCTTTAGAATGCAGCTATCCCAAGGGACATAACACCTGAGAGCTTCCAAACGATGGTCAACCATATAGCTGCTAACAAATATGCCACATTCATAGACTGTGATGTGTCGCCGCATAAACCCTTGCATAATGATCCTCTACACTTACTTATCCAGGTCCACAAAAGCGCTATCCATAGGGTCCTTGTTGATGGTGGAGCTGGGTTAAACATCTATACTCTAAAGTTCATCAAGCAACTGGGCTATTCAGAATCAAGCATTGATGTCACAAGGAGGATAAATATTAGCACTTATGATGAAGAGGAAAGGTCCTCTAAAGGTATTATCATTCTACTTGTTCATATTGGTCCTATGGTAAAAAACACTCCCTTACAAATCTTAGACCTTGAGTTGGGATACAACATGCTACTAGGGAGACCTTGGATACATGAAATGCAAGTTGTACCTTCGACATACCATCAATGCATCAAGTTCCCACACCAAGGAGAGGAGATCATCATAGAGGGAGATCCCAATCCTTTCCAATATTGTAATGCGGTCAAAATCAGCACTGATAACTAGGTACCATCAAACCAAGATGCAAGCATCCCATCATCTTCAGATTTGAATCCCAAGGATGTCACATGGACAACAAGAAAGATAGTCATTAACCATGACGCAAGTATTCCCTCCTCTTTAGATTCAAATCTTAAAGATATCACACAGAAAGAAGGCAAGATATCCATTACTGACATAGGCTGCGGTGAATACAGATATGAAGAGGCTTTCACCATCATGCACATGCCTCAGAGCCCGATAACTCATGGCATGCCACAACCTATTATTGCAACAGAAACTCCACAGCCTATTCTATTCAGATGTCCACCCACAACCTTTGTCCGATGGGGAGACATAGCGGAAGAAAATCCGTTTGAACAAGACATCAATACCTGGTTATACCAAGATCCCCCTAAGACAATCCGACCACCACTACCCCTGTCAAACTATGGTAATGGTTACACAATGATACAAAGATTTGGGTACGATGGTACAACTAGGCTGGGGGAAAGACAACAAGGCATATTTGAATTGCCTCTCCCACCAACCTAGAGAAACACGAGAGGGTTGGGATATGGACAACAAAGCACCAGTCCTGTAATCCAATACATTCAATTTAATCAGGAATAAATAGCAGAGATGCACCGAGGGCACAACACAAAACATGTCTTAATAAGAAACATATTAGCACAATTGTTGCCCGCCGAAGAGGGAACCACACAAACCCGAATATACCTCCACATAGCAATCAATGATAACCAAGGAAGTGAGACATCTGATGAGCATTCTATCGAGACTGACTCCCACGAGTATGAATGGAAATCCCTTCACGACTCTGAACCATCAATCCCAAATTATTCCCCTCGGACAGACATTATCATAAATCTAGCAGACCTATTTGACCAATTGACCATTACCGAACAACCCTGCATAGACAAGCATGTCATTTATCAGACCTCAAGTGGTGCATCCACATCACAGTACAGTTTTGTAGGAACCATATCTGTAGTCCCTTTCAGTCAACCAGAACCAAACAACTGTGAAAGTATCTGTCTTGTACACCCTGAGCTCATAGAGTGGGATCAACAAGGACCACCTGATTTAGATGTCTTTGAAAATGATGAGGCTATAGCTCATTTCATGGGACTTAGGGAAGGCATTCCATCAGGAGAACACAAGGTAGGCTTCTCCATTAACCTTGACAAAGTGGCATATTTCGGGGAGTAGACTCCTCTTTCCAGTCCACAAAAGAAAAAGAACAAAAGAATAATAAAAAGCTAAAAGAAGATGTATCTTCTAATGAAAACCTCACTGAGGCGCTAGAAGATGGAAAGAAGGAACTCCTCACCTTGACAGAGGAGAAATTAGCATTATTAGTAGAAGAAATAGAGGAAGTCAATTTGGGAGATGACAAGAACCCAAAGAACATATACTTCAAAAAATCACTCACCCCTGAGGAGAGAGAACAGTTCATCAGTTTCTTCAAGGCAAGGATGATCAATTTCGCATGGTCCTACTCGGATATGCCAGGGTTAGATCCAGAGCTAGTACTACACCATCTCCCATTTCTATCCAACGCCAAACCTGTCAAGCGGAAGCTGAGAAAGATGCATCCCCATGTTGAATTGGTAGAGTTGAAAAAGCTCTTGGATGCTAAGTTCATAAGACCTATACCATATGCAGACTAGATATCTAACTTGGTACCAGTTACAAAGCATAGTGGTCAGATACAGATTTGCACAGACTTCAGGGATCTCAACATAGCTTGTCCCAAGGATTACTTTCCTTTAGCAAACATTGATATGAAAGTAGATCTAACAGCTGGACATCAAATGCTATCACTCATGGATGGCTTTTCAGGATATAATCAAATAAAGATCACACCAGAGGATCAACACAAAATAGCTTTCACATGTCCTTGGGGGACATACTGTTGGAATGTCATGCCATTTGGTCTAAAGAATGCAGGCGCAACATATCAAAGGGTTATGAAAACTATATTTCATGATCTCATCCACAAAATAATGGAAGACTATGTGGACGACATACTAGCCAAGTCAATACTTCGAAAGGATCATCTACAAGTTTTGGGACCAATCTTTGACAGAATGTAGGAATTCAAGGTCCGTCTAAACCCAAAGAAATGTGCATTCGATGTCACAGTAGGAAAGTTACTGGGTTTCATAGTGTCACGTAGAGGAATCAAAGGGGACCCAACAAAAGTCAAAGAAATCTTGGACACGCCTCCCCCATCGAACTTGAGACAACTAAGAGGGCTACAAGGAAGGCTCCAATCAATCAGGCGATTCATAGCTCAGCTAGCAGACAAGTGCCACCCATTCCAACATCTATTGCACAAAGACATCAAATTCATATGGACAGAGCAATGCGAACAGGCATTTCAAATATTCAAGGACTACCTTCTCAAGTCTCCTATATTGGTGCCATCAATTCAAGGTAGACCATTGCTCCTGTATATCTCAGCAACGGAGTTAGCATTAGGTGTATTATTGGCACAACATGATGACGTAGGTAAAGAAAGGGCCATCTACTATCTAAGTAGAACATTGGTTGGATATGAGCTCAACTATATGCCAATTGAGAAGTCATGCCTTGCAATTATTTTCGCTTCCCAGAAGCTGAGACATTATATGTTGAGTCACCAAACAAAGTTGATCGCACATATTGATCCTTTAAAGTACCTCCTAAGCAAAGCAACACTCACCGAATGACTTGCAAAGTGGGTAATGATTTTGAGTGAGTTCGACATTGAGTACATAGAAAGGAAGGCCTTTAAAGGACAAGTGATCGCAGATCAACTAGCAGAGGCACCCATTCAAGACCATCGGCCTATTATTCCTGATTTTCCTGACGAATCTATCATGACACTACAACCAGCGATCGAGGTATGGAAACTATATTTTGATGGATCGTGTATGAACCATGGTGCGGGGGCAGGGATAGTGCTTATCACTCCATATCATGATAAAATTCCAAAGTCTTTCAGACTTAACTTCCCATGCACCAACAACATAGGAGAATATGAAGCATTGGTCATCGGTCTAAAGATAACAATTCAATGGAGAATCAAGAACCTTAAAGTCTTTGGCGATTCGCAGTTGGTCATCAGTCAAGTCAACAATGATTATATGACCAAAGATGAGAAGCTCATACCATACAGAGCATAGATGGAACAACTACGCACCAAGTTCCATTACATCTTCTTCAAGAAAGTCCCACAAGCACAAAACAAAGCTGCAGAGGCGATGGCTACCATAGCATCATTGATTGATATGCCAGGTAACAAAACAAAATTCTAGTTTCTAGTGGAACAACTCTTGGTGCCATCACATCAGGCATCCATCACAGAATTAGCATGCATCCTTGTTGGTCCTAAATCCCCATGGTACCAAGATGTCTATAACTATCTCCAAAACAATGTCTTACCTCCCAACTTGTCTAGGAATCAGAGAAAGTCCCTCATCTGCCAAACCTCTAGGTATACCATTCTCTCAACTACTTTATACAGACGAAGTCTAGATGGAATGCTTCTACAATGTCTCACTTCCATGGAATCCCAGAAAGCTTTGTACGAGGTACGTGAAGGAATTTGTGGAACCCACAGAGGTGGCAATAGCTTAGCTAAGAAGATCATTCGCATGGGATACTATTGGCCCACAATAGAGATAGATGCACAGAAACATGTTCAAAGGTGTAGACAGTGTCAGATTCATGGAGACCTGATCCATGCACCAGCCCAGGAACTAAATCCTATCACATCACCATTACCATTTTTAATGTGGGGATTTGACCTAGTGGGAAAAATTACACCTTCTTCAACAAATGGACACAAATACATCATAGCAGCAACAGAGTACTTCACCAAGTGGGTGGAAGCAATTCCCCTCACATACATCACTGGAAATCAAATAGCAATGTTCATACTTAACCACATTATCTGTCGATACGGGATCCCCCAAACAATCCTGACAGATCATGGTACACATTTCCAGAACAAGGATGTTGAAGAACTATGCGAACAGTTCCATATCAAACAAGGGTTCTCCTCATTTTACTACCCTCAAGGGAACGACCAAGCCGAAGCTACAAACAAGACAATCTTGAAAATCCTAAAGAAAATAGTGAATGAATCAGGGCGAGACTGGCATTTACAGCTTAGTCCCGAATTATGGGCATATAGAACTAGTGTGAGAACACCTACAGGAGCCACTCCTTTCTCCCTAGTATATGGATTAGAGGCGGTATTACCCCTCGAAGTGGAAATCCCATCCCTAAGGATATCATTGAAGAAACTAATCACAGATGAAGACTACAGAGTAGCAAGGCTCAGTGAACTAGAGTTACTAGATGAAACAAGACAACATGCCTTCGACCACTTAGAAGGTTATCAAAATTGCCTTAGAAGGAACTATCATAAGAAGGTGAAGCCACGAACATTTGAGGTAGGAGACCTTGTCCTCATGGAAAATTAGAAGAATCAAGCAAAGCGAGTCAAACCTAGAAAGTTTGAGCCTAACTGGCTAGGACCATTTGTCATTATCAGCTCTACTCAGAGTGGGGCATTCATACTAGCAACACTAGAAGGAGATCAACTCCCTAGATACATCAATAGCATGCACCTCAAGAGGTTCTACCCTTGAGGTCTTTATGGTTAAGGCACCTATCTACGTATCCAGAAAATACTAAAAAAAAAAAAAAAGCAAAAAGAAAAAAGAAAAAAAAAATAAAGAGAAACAAAATCGCTCTCTTAGTGAAAACTGGCAAATAGGCGCTATTGAGTAGGTACCTTGGTGAAAACCTGGCAAACATGCGCCAAGTGTTCAAATCCAGCTTCACCATCAATGACCTCCAAGATCAAGAGCTTGAGCACACTTCAAATGCAAGACTGACTATCCCAAGCTATATCCAAAAGCACAATCCCCTCTGAGCACCAAGCACTTACCCATGGTTAAATACCGGTCCACTAGACTAGGGGGCGATTCTAAATGTCTTGAAAAAATCCTAAAAATTGGAAAACTCATCAAAAAATCTTAAAAAGATAAAAAATAAGAGAAAATCAATCTTCATAAAAAACATTCAAAAAATTGCAAAATCCAAAGCAATAAAACCAACTTGGTTATCAAGAGAGCAAGGGGAAATCACGCCCAGTCAATCAAATTTCAAAATCATGAGATTTGCAAATCAACATTGGGCTCATCTGACACAGCTTTATCAATCTATCCAATCAATCTATCAATTGTCACAATCATGAGCTTTGCGAGCTAGCTTTGGGCCCATCTAACACAACTTGATCAGTTGCCAAAACAATCAAATCAATCTATCAATTATCACAATCATGAGCTTTGCGAACCAGCATTGGGCCCATCTAACACAGCTTGATTAGTTGCCAACACGATCAAAGCAATCAATCAATCAATCCTATCAATCGTCTTACACAGTAGTGGGTATGCTCAAACCAGACAGGTCAGTCTTATATGAGTAATCTATTACTGAAACCAGAAACACTCAAGAAATCAAGCCAATCAAGCCTATCCAAAGAGTCGAGCCAATCAAGAGAATCCAACTGCATCGAGGAACCATCCAAAAAATTTGACTAGGTCAGTCAACTCAGTCAGATGTCAGTCTATATTTTGCGGTTATGTTCTTACACTACTCCAGGATCCACCATGTGAGGAGAGTAGCTATGATAGATCATGACTTATTTTCTTTGATTGCTATCTGTCGAATGTTCACTTTGATTTTAGGGCCATGATGATTTAGGATAAATGCGGTAGGCATTGTCACTTATTTGGCAGCCACGCAGTTCCACGATCTGAGCTTAACCCTGGGAAAGAATTGGACATTCCTTCTCTTTTATTTTGCTTGTTTGGTTTATAGAATCAAGAGCTCGCAACACTATTCAGATGGACTCTGAGTGTGTTGGAGTTTTATCTTGGTTTCTATGGTCTTTTCCTTTATGTTGCAAACAAGAGCTTATGATGCTATCTAGATGGACTCTAGGGGTGTAGGAGTTCTATCTTGTTTGCTTGGCTTTCCCTTTCGAAAATCAAGAGCTCACACTATAATCCAGATGGACTCTGGGTGCGTAGGAGTTCAATCTTGGTTTCTTTGGTTTAGATTAATTCAGAGGACAAACGCTAGCTAGATGGTCAATATATGGGTGCTTTTGGCTCTCTTTATTTTTAAACAGGGAACATAGTTGAACCCAGATGGTCAATATTTGGGTGCACTATGGTTCTCTTTCTATTCAAATCTCTCTACTCCTTCCGCTATCAAGTGGTCATGCCAGTATCCAGATGGTATGTGATCTAGATCATTCGACGCTCTTTCAGAGTATCAAAAAATACAAAAAAGATGCAATGATGACAAATATTGGAAACAGGGGCAGCGACCTGGGACATTCATCCTTTCTATCAGATGATACCTATCCAAAAATGCAAAAAGAACATCCTTTTTATCATTCCATTCTATCAGGTCAATCTCAGAGCACATCTATCCAAACTAACTTATTTCTAACTAACACATGCATTACTCAGATATTTTGTGCATAATAGATTGCATTCATTCCATTAAGTACATCAGAAAAGAAAAAAACATGGTAGTTGCATACATGATAAATCATAAAATCGGATGCATCCATAAGCACCTCATATAAACATGCATTTCATTTTCACCATCCTGCATGAACATGTCAGTATCATAGGAAAAGTAAATCATCAATCTACAGGTCTGCATAATAGAATCATATTGCATATACATCTCATCATCTAAACCACCAAATCATGTAGAATCATACATATAGAAAAGTAAACCATTGCACATCATATCAAAAACACTAGCTGCATTTCATATAAATCAAAATATCTGAGTACAATGAATGGTCACAAGTCTGAGCAAAGAAGGTAATCAACATATATATCAATAAATATCAGTGTGTCAGGATACAAAAATGGTGCTACTTAGAGTATATACAATGACAACACTACAAAAATGGTACATGATACATAAATCAAAATGAGCTACCCCCACCCTCGCCAGTAGGTGGACGAGATATACATCTCATCATCTAAACCACCAAATCATGTGGAATAATACATATATCAAAGTAAACCATTGCACATCATATCAAAAACACTAGCTGCATCTCATATAAATCAAAATATCTGAGTACAATGAACGGTCGCAAGTCTGATCAAAGAAGGTAATCAACATATATATCAATAAATATCAGTGTGTCGGCATAAAAAAATGGTACTACTCAGAGTATATACAATGAAAACACTAAAAAAATGGTACATGATACATAAATCAACATGAGCTACCCCCACCCTTGCTAGGAGGTGGACGAGGGGTGGCATGTCAGAATCTATCCAGTGGGATGAAACAGGAGCTCTAACACCACTGCTCTATATTGATCGTTGGGTTCAGCTAGATCTCTGAGAGGCTGTATAGCTGGGCACCCTCTGTGCTGTAGGAACTGCGCCCTCATAATGACGCCTCCAATACTCAATCTCTCTTTGAGCATCACGCCCAGATCTGTAGTACCTGTCAAGAACCTCACGGTGCGAGACATCCTGTACACTATCAATAAATGAGCGAACCTTAGCTCGAGCTTGTCACTCTCTGGACTCGGCCGCTGTAACTCGGGCCTCCAAAATAGTAGCACGTGCATCAGATAAGGCAAGCCGGGCCTGAAGGTCCTGAACCTACTGAGTGAGCCGCTCCACCTCTGAGGGATCATCGTCCATGCCACCCATAGCCACGTCCATGTCCCCCTCCTCTACACTACCTCCCAAACCCTCACCTCCTCTCCGCCTAATAACCCAAGAATCACCAGCACTCTCTGAGCTCTCCCCTGTGCTACTACCAGTGCTGCCACTATCACTAGAGGAACCTGTCTCCACACTCTGCTCATCTAGAGCATCCACATCTATGTCAACAATCTCAATATCAACATCCTTGATAACCACTCTCTCCTCCTCTCTAGGAGCCAAAACAACAGTTGTCCACCTGCATACTCTCTACACAAATTGGGGTGCCTCCTCCTCCATGGCCTCCTCATCCTCCAAAATAGTGCCCAAACCAACTCGAGGAGCACTAGTTTGACCATCACTCCAGCCACCTGTAGTCCTAACCCCACCACCAGTACCCCCGGGACCAAGATCATCACTTCCATCATCTCCCCTACCACATCCTCCATCTCTACCACCATCCCTCCCTCCCCTACCACCATCTCTCCCATCCATGCCTCCCCTACCACCACCTCTCCCTCCATCACGGCCTCCCCTATCACGCCGTACCCGTCGGGCCCTCCTCATAATAGTCCTGGCAACAGGACGCGAGACATCTGTAAGTGCAACCGACCGATGCTGCAACCAATGGGCATCATACTGGGGTGTAGTGCCTGCAAAAGAAAAATTCAACTATTAGTACCAGAACAGATAAAGACATAAGTATCAAAACAAGACATGAGCAAGTATCAGAGAGCAGAAAGGAAGTACATAAGCAAATAGAACAAGACAAACCTGCATCTACAATGGCGGAGTGCTAGGTCCATGCCATAGGAAGTAAACCTAAAAACTCAGTGTGAGCAGCATCAAGTGATACTACACCACCCCATATGGCAGAGTCCCTCGACCTTCGAGCAAAGTATGTATAAGAATCAGAAACATCCCGCTGCTCCCCAAATTGGCGCAACACCCTGTCGATGTTGTGAAAGTCTATCGTATGAATATGATCAGTAACGCGACCAATCAAATATCTCTGCTGATGACAGAATGGGAGATGGATGTCCTCCCCATCCCAGACTGGAGGGTGGTCCCACAATAGTGTGTCCCACTTTTTTGAACATCTTGATTTTTGCTGAAATTGCACATTTTTAAGAAAATATGTTGATTTAAGCCTTGAGAGGTCCCATTTGAAGGAGTAAATTCAAAATGGCTAGATAAAAGCCTCTTGGATCAAAATCCCTTTGGTATAA
>MU224744.1:940586-970079 GCA_018584345.1 Thuja plicata
AAATGCTGACAAAAAATCACTTTGACATTAACTTTTTGTTGGATAAAATAAATTCATTTGAAAAACCCAAATATAGGATGATAGTACTCCGAGAAATCTTTCCAATTATTATGAGTTATATATATATTGAGTTTATTAAAACTTTTCTTTTTAATTTTTACTAAACATAGGTTGTCTGACCATTTAGCGACTTCTCTGTTTGACGCTTCTGGAAAAATAGTAAATTAGGGGAAAAAATTTATAAAAAATATGTAGGAAATAGGTTTTTATGTTATCTTTCTATCAAAAAAAGAATAAATTAATTTCGATATATAGAGAAAGAGTTAGAGCGATCAAAGTGAACCTATGTCCAAATTATAATTCTCAATAAACTATAAAATATTCAACCAAACTGAATGAAACCAAATGTATTCCCTATATATTTGTGTTACAAACCTAAATTCAAAATAATTACATTCTTATCAGTTTTATAAAAAAAGTTATGTTGATCAAAGTCAGTGTCACTCCTGAAAAATCCTGATTTTTCACAAAAATAATTTTTGAAGGAGAAGGAAAAATGGATACAAATAAATTCTATTTAAAAAAAAATAAAAATTTATAAACTAGAAACAAAATGATAAAAGTCACTAGTTTACATCATCTTCAAATTCTTAATGGTTTAATGACACTTGATGTTCAAAAGCGAAGTTTTTTTTCAGAATGTTCATTTCAGTGTCAAAGTTGGCCAAAAAGTGGGACACAGTTTTGTGGGATCACCCTGGACAATATCTATATGGCCTCCAAATAAAATAAGGAATCATATCTAACTGCTGCCGCCAGCATGTCAAGTGACCCATATACGTCTGAACAATGTCTCCATCATACATGAAGACATACGGCCTGTCAGCTGGGGGAGCACAGGTACCAATAGGATGACATACGATAATATGCTCCCATGCCCAGATCTGTAGGAGGGTCACACCGTAGCTGAGAAACTTACCATCAAGGTAAGCTGCATATAACATATGAAAATGCATGTGGTCCAACATGCATGGATCCCAAGCAAATAAGGTACGGTCCCTGACCATACTCTGCAATACAGTACCGAACCTGATAGAAAAACCCCGCTGTCGGTGATCGGGGCATAAGATGCCACATATCAAACTGCCCAGCAAAGTGGACAGCCTATCAAGGCCCAACCCGAATCTGGACCATGGAATATCATAGTCACCAGCAAGCCCGAGGTGATCTCGGGGCAATCCAGAAAGCTCAGTCAATGAAACAACACCAGTGCGGGTGGAATACTCCACAAGCTCGCCTTGGATAGGGAAGTTGAGGATGCGATACACATCCTCCAAAGTGACAGTACACTCACCGGTCGGTAACCAGAAAGTGCAAGTCTCAGAATGCCACTGCTCTACAAGAGCGGAGATCATACCCCTATTAGTCGTGATCTCGAGCATATAGCAAAGCTAGTACAAACCAAGATCTCGAAGAACTGACCTCTCATCCTCAGTCAGCTGGAATCGGTATACAAGGCCCACCGACCTAGACTCTCGACAGCGCAGAATCCGCCCAGTGAACTGCACACAAAAATAAATCAGAAAAATATCAGTTTCAATCATTTAGGCAACTAACAGAAGCAAGAAAAACCAAATATCAGACAAGGACATAAGACAAACAGTGCTAAAAAATTGATTGCGGTAATAAAGCAATGCAACTGCAACACTTTTAGGCAATTGCGAAACACAAATGACAAGTGTGGCATACAAACTTCAATTGCGACATTTAACAAACACAAGTGCGGCACACTTATCAATTGCGGTATCTAACCGACAATTGCGGCATTTAAACCGTAATTGCGGCAAAACCGCAATCGATTGCGGCACACTTTGCATTTTTTCAAAAAAGTACAATTTTTAAAAGCAATAAATGAATGCATTAATGACACGCAAAGGGATAAAACTCACTGGACGTCCAGATCCAGCTGGTCTGCGGTAGGTCTGGACTTGGTCAGATATGTGAATGACACCAGGAAGGGCAGCCATCGCTAGAAAATAGGAGAAAAGAAGACAGAAATCATAAAGCAAACTCACCAAGATATCAGAGCTCCAAGGTCACAATGGGGCAAATGAATGGCTCTTTTCGCTACTTATAGGGGTTCTGAAAAACCCTAATTTCACTAGGAGCTCCAAAATTTCTTCCCGGTCCCCAGAAACTTCGACAATCAATAACAGGGGCATATTACAACATTTTTCAAATACGTCTGTTACCCAGATTCAAAAATTGTAGTTTCAACAAATCAACACTTATGTTGCGACTTTTCGCTCAAATTTGTTGAGAGGGCATAAATACACCTACTGTTGGGGCAAGTTGGGGCAAAATCAGAGAATCTTTGACACACTATGACAAGGCACATCGCATCAAAGAGGGGCAAATGTAGACACCCTAAAATAGACAGGCTTGCGACTTTACATTAAAAACACTAATTTTCATCTATTCATTAATGGTTTTTTAATCGTTAATTAATCATCTATTTTCCTCTAAATTCATTCCCCAAATCACCTAATCAAATTCCTGAAATTAATTAAATAATTAATTTTATTTAATTAATTAACCTTAATTAATTAATTACCATTAATTGATTAATTAAATTCAATTTCCTATAGTTTAAATTCAAATATTTAAACTTACTAATTAAATCCTTCCAATTAAATATTTAATTTCATCAAATAAAGTAATTCTTAATCAAAAAGAATTCAATTATCTCACATGTTGAAAACAATAATTAAAAAAATGAATTAAATATTTATTTATCTTCAAAGAGATAACTCCAATCAGATCACATGGGTTACTCCACCCATCTCTCCAGTCCACATGGGTAACTTCACCCACCTCTTCAGTTCAAAAAAGTAACTCACCATTAGCTCTTTAGTCAACCAAGCTTTATCTCCTCTTTACTAAATGAAGAGGTGGAGTTTACTAATGGCTCCTCCAGTTCCTTTTAATCTCAACCATTCATCTCCCTATCTCTGGGATTGATCTCAACCATTCATATCATCACCAATTCCTATATAATAAACCCTTCATAACCATTTGAAGGATCTAGGATTTCAAGCTCTTGTGCGCCATTACTATGTCAGTTTGGTTCTAGCATTCAAGCCATCTTGCGATCACACACACATTTCAATTAGCAAATTCTCGACGATTCTCAAGTCATAAACGCTGCCCCGCCAATACTGAGTATCAAGAACAACATTTCGGAAGGAGTAGAGAGAAACAATAGAAGCTTCAAGCATCGTGGGGTTTGCATTTATTTGTTTTCCTTCCTCTTGCTTGTACATTTTATTGATTATGTTTCAGGTTATTCATTTTAGTAGTATTTGTGTACTTGGTTTATATCATTTGTGAAACCTTTGCTACTAACCCTTGCCTTTGGAAAGCTTGGGAATCACGGATTACGATCGAAGGAGGCGTACAGTTATAAATCATTCCCTACATAGACTTTATTCAACCTTGTGTCCATGGATCTAACTATGAAAGTTTAAATATTAAACTTTTAATTTAAGTTATGTTCACTCATTTATCTAGTTCTTGCAAGTTGACTAATACATTAACACATAATTTGTTGCTAGGTTCTTGCATTGTTAAAAGACATTCAATTGCAATCATTTCACATCTTTAGATATCCTCTCTCATCCTATTTAATTTGAGCATTCAAGGGACAATTAATAGAATAGTACTTCAACTTGGTACAAAACAAACTACTTCAACAAAATCATCTATAACATATACATACTTTCCTTGTTGTCTTTAATCCTTAATACAATCGTAAAGTCAATATGTTATGTGGTTTGTTAGGAGAACATGTTCTCTAATAATCTCGTATCCCTATAAAGGTATTCTTAAATATTCCAAGTCTTTAGAAGAGAGTAGACAACATTGAATTCAATGAAGATAAAATAGGTGTATGGATTGTAAGATCAAAGCCATAAACACTTAAATAATTTGCAATCATATAATGAACCTAGAACTAGAAAAAGGCACACCCAATACAAAATCCAAGATACAGTACAACATAGAGGATTAATTTTTAATCACAAGACATTCAAGTAACTTTAAAACCTTAAGCTCTTGGCCTTGGTTCTCTTCCTAGTATTATTGAGAAGAATGCTTTGGATATTAAAGATGAAAAGCAGAGGAAATCAACAATTGGTAGCCCTTAAATCTAGGAACCCATGAAGGAAGTTAGCAAGAGTTTTGTTGCGACTAGAAAGTCCTCTTGTATTGTTGTTGTCTAACCTTCTAATCTCACTAACCTTTTATCAAATAAGTCAATATCATTGTTTTGAGTGAAGATGAAATAAGTTGTATGTTCTTTCTAAATTTGAGAAGACCTTACTAGATGTTGATGTTCATTTTTGCAATAATAGACCTTCACTTTCCCATGAAAGGACGGAGAAGAAGAATAAGGCCATTGATGTTGAAGTCGAGAGAAAAGAGGATTAAACTAGAAAACAAAATGAAAAGAATCAGAGTCCTTCGTGATAGATAAAAATGTGGAGAGGAAGGTGTTAGAAAATATGAATGAAGAACAATTGACTAGAGTTGGTAAGATGATGTTAGCAAGGCTTATGAGAAAATCAATAATAAACATTATGCTTGCACTCCCCGCCACTTCAACCATAAAATGATCAATATTGTGTAGAATATGTTGATCTCACAAAAGAGATAAATTGGAGATCTAGAGGGCTAGGTTATGAATGTCGTCAAATTTAGCAAATATTGCTTCTAGTATTAGAATTCTCGAGAATGAGATTACTAGAGCCAAAGTGAACAAGAGTAAGAATATTGTAGCTCAAGACTTTAGTATTGATTCAAATTCCCTCGAGGATTCTCTCTACGAACTGTTTGAAGAAAGGGAGGCAACTACCAACCTTCAAGGGTTGGACCACTCTCCCTCTAAGTAGCTTTTGTTGGTGGAGCTATTATGTGAAGTAGGCGCTATTTTTTAGTATTGTTTGTATGACCCTCTTTTGTTTTTATCTTTATAATGACATTTTGGAGGTCTCCATTTTAGATTCTATTTTGTTTATTATTTTTGAACTATTGGAAAATAAGAAATCTTGTTTTGTTCTTTATCTAATTAAAAACAGCAATTGTTATTGAACTAATTACGTTTCCATAATTTTTAAAAAGAAAAAAAAGCCCTAACCACAAACATCTTCTCACCTTAAAATAAGTGGAAAACATGGTTGCAGGATATGACACACCACATAGAGTGGGGCATTAAAACCCACTTGGTTTAAAATGGCCACTTATTTAATAGTGCTGAAATAGACATGTGATGTGTATATTAATCATAATTAAAACAAAATCACAATCACTCATGCATTTTAAATTTATAGAATTCTATCAGTCATATTTGTGTGATCCACGTGTTCTCTGCATACCACGGGTTTTTGGTGATATATACACACAGTCTGATCATACTTCTACACAGGTGTGTGGTGATGATATATACATAATTTAATCCTTCTACACGTGTGTTCGGTGATATATACACACTTAGGTCAGAAGGAGATTACGTGGAGTATAAAGAAATGGGTACTCACATGAATTTCTACGCAATTCAGGTGTGTAAGTTCAACGAACTTAAAATATCAGGTCGTTGACGTACTCATGAGGGTGAAGATTTTGATTTGGATAAGAGTTGTCTTCATTCAAACCAAACGTTTCTGTTAAATCTGTCTTGAGGTTTCTTCAAGCAAATCTAATCATAATCCGAAATCAGAAAAAGATTAGCATGGTTTTTCCTAATACTATACTAATCAAATTGATTTATCAGTCCATTTTATGTCACAGAAATTGGGAATTAATTGTTCAGCCTGACATAGGCATGTCTTGGTCAATTTTAGCGTGCCCTAAACTTCCAGTGCTCAGATTCCACCACAAATGTCATTCTCTGACTTTCCTCCAATGGCGTGCCAATCTTTTCTACCAATTGGGTTTCAATGATGTTTTATCTTTCCACAAGGCGGCCATATGTTTTGTTTGACATTGTGAGATGCTCAACCAATTACAGTTGATCAAAATTCCTGCCCTTCCCTATTTCATGCCCAAAAATCCAAGCATACCCAAGATTGATTCAACACTTCTACTGAACTCTTGAATTCATTTTCAAAATCCCTACCTTTGTCTATTTCATGCCCAAAAATCCTAGCATAACCTAGATTGAATTCTACACTTCATAGATTTCCTCTGAATTCATTTTAAGCTCACTGTTTTTATTTATTTCATACCAAAAAATCCCAGCATACCCCTGATTGAATCCTAGACTTCTTTGGAACTCCTGAATTCATTTTCAAAATTCCTGCCCTAACCTATTTCATGCTTAAAAATCACAGCATATCCAAGATTGAATTCTAGACTTCATTCATTTTGGAATCCCTGCCTTTGTATATTACATGCCCCAAATCCCAGCCCAAGGTTGAATCCTAGAGTTCTCCTGAACTCCTGAATTCATTTTGATTCATAAACTTCTGGGGAATTCATTTTCAAGATCGCTGCTCTTGCCCAAAAATTCCAGCATACCAAAGATTGAATCCTAGACTTCTCCTGAACTCTTGAATTCATGTTCAAAATCCCCATCCTTTCTTATTTCATACCCAAAAATCTTAGCATACCCAAGATTGAATCCTAATATATCTTAGATTGATACCTAGACTACTTTGAACTCCTGAATTCATTTTCAAAATTCCTGCTCTTGCCTATTTCATATGCAATAATTCGAACATTTTCAAGATTCAATTCTAGACTTCTCCTGAACTCCTGAATTCATTTTCAAAATCGCCACCCAATCCCCACCCTTCCCTATTTCATCCCCACAAATATTTGCATACCCAATACCCAATACCCAGAATTGAACCCTAGACTACTCTGAACCTCTGAATTCATAATATTTGCATACCCAATACCCATAATTGAACCCTAGACTACTCTGAACCTTTGAATTCATTTTCCAAATTCCCACCCTTGCCAATTTCATACCCAAAAATCCGAGCACACTCAAGATTGAATCTAGACTCCTGAATTCATTTTCAAAGATTTCCAGTTCCATATTCACATTTTTTATACCATTATTGCCCAGTTCTTTTGGGGCCCTAATGGCAAACATACCAGAAAAAAGATGTTTTGCTCTGTTTTATTGTGTACTGTTGGTAATTGCAGCAGTTGAGGCAAGAACCCCATTCATGCAGCATCATAATTTACAGGGGCCATGCGAGGAGATGTATATAGTTGAAGAGGGAGAAACTCTGCAGACAATCAGTGAGAAGTGTAATGCTCCGTTTATATTGATGGACAACCCACATATTCAGGACACTGATGATCTTTCACAAGGCCTGGTTCTGAAAATCACATCGTTAAACAGTAACAGTGGTAGAAATTAGGAAGCAAATATGTTACATATTACAGAGCATGTTAAATACCTAATATACTTCCGAGAAATTTGTATGAATTCATATGATCGGTCAACTGGTTTTAATTTTTGTAGATGTTATTGGGTACAGTTTTTGCTTCTCCTGAATGGTCTGTGAATTACTTACTGGGCTATTTCGTTAGAAGAAATCTCTGTTGTGTGTTTTGGAAATAAGCGAATCATACTTTTGCAATAAAGGGAAGTTCAATATATTCTCATGTTAGACCCCATGAAAATGAAAAATGAAATTAAAAAAATTGATTGGTTTCTATAATAATTTAATTTTTTCTTGCAACTTGTGTTATTAGGAATATAAATCTAAAATGATATATTTTTTTGTGGTGAGGAGTTGAGGATCTTTTATAGTGTTATAGAGCCTTGCATTCAACAAGTTTTCATATTTTTGCAATTTGTCTTTATTAGGAACCCAAATCTAAGAGAATTTCTCTTCAAGTTAAGAGTCAAGGATCTCTTATATCATTAGAGAGCTTCTCGCTTGACAAGAGTTGAACTTTTTGCAAGCCATTGGTATTGAGAGCCTAAGTCCAAACTAATGTATTTTTTTGACTAAGAGCCAAAGATTTCTGAGAAGACGTCTTGCACATGACAAGACTTACTAATAACTATTCAGCTTCACTCGAAGACCAAGGCCTTATGATTTACTATCATAACTTATAACTATGTTTTATGATTTCTTTCTTTCTTTTGTTTCAATAATAATGGTTCTTGGACATCCCATAAACATTATCTAGAAGATCTTTTTAAATATATCAATTATTTTAAATGTAGAAAAAAGTTAGTTGACAACATGTATATTTTTTTTGTGTTATGTGTTATGATGTAGTTTGTGTGATGTTGGTCAAAATAGATGATATTTGATTAAAGTTTTTTAATCATGGAGATTTTAAAATTAAAATTAATTAATACATAAATTGAATAATTTTTTGTGTGATGTGTGATCATATGATTTGTTATCATTTCACGCGAGTTGTTCTTAAGGGTACTTTTTATTCAAAATATTAATTTTGGTTATATAGAATTTTCAAGCAACAATTCATTTTACATTTCAAAGTAATATTACAAAAAATGGATCTCAAGTAAGAATGAGTCCCCTTCCCCTAATAAAAATAATTTTTTAGGCTGTTAATGGGAGAGCTTTGAATGCCATTTATTTATGTTATAAATTACAATAAATATAAAATATTTAATGCTAAAGTAAACCATTTCAATTGAAAATATCTTCATCGGTGAGAAAAATAGCATATTCAATGGTTGTTTTATTATGCCTATTTAGTTAATTCTAATTTTCACAAATAACATATAGTGATTCTTCATCATGTTTCTTCTTTTTGAAGTTTTTCAATAAATAAACAATTATATTACTTAGGGAAAAGATAATATTATACATATGAAAAAAAAAGGTGGATGGAAGAAGCCAACCCCAAAATATAAAGCCAATCTTCGATCATCAAAATAATAGACAACAAGATAAATCATTAAATAGTGAGATTGATGCTTATAGATAAGGGTAATAAGCAACTAGTTCACCCCACACTTTATTGGGATTTGGGTAATTAGGAATAGGCTCCCAATTATTGATCATGTCCTCTTTATTTATTCATTGTTGGGTTGAGTGTTACGAGTAGGTCAAAAAAACTACTAGAATTTAGCCATCTAGGTGTGCCTTGGTCATGTGGTGGAGAGGAGGTGGATGGTGGGTGAGATGACTAAAACTAACCTTGAATAGATTGACCTCTAGATATTCTTAAAAGAGGATAGTAACCACATGTCTAAGAATCATGATCTTCCCAAGTGAGTTCATTGTATCCATAGTGATGCCCATTGGGTAGAGAGTGACCCCTAATACTATAAAAGGTCTACATGGGACATTACCCTAGTGATCTAAAAGTATCTAAAGATGCACCACTTCAAATGAAACTTTATTGGATTGCACTTGAATTTATATAATAACACCATGGATTTAGGATAAAGTTAGAAATAAATATTAATACAATAACAAATAAAAATAATAAAGTTTCTATCTTTTCAAATGCTAAAAAGATTTTCCACTCTAAAAGTATTTCGAATTTAGGTAAATTTAGCATAAATTATGGGTCACTATTTCATCAATGTCATATACCATGAGAAATCTTTAGGTCTAAAAGGAAATTAAAAAGTCGTTATTCTAATTTTAAGCTTTGCGGGCTTTAGAATAAAACTAGAAAAGGTGCTTGATAATATCAAGTTTTCCACATGATAAGAACTAAGAAAGAAAACAAGATGATATGATATGGTACTCATGGGAAGGCCCTAACTTAGAGAATACATAAATTGAGCTAGTTTTGGCTTCAAAATAGTTGACCAAACAATGTATAACTTCTATTATCAAGAGCTAGACAGGATTGGAGAAGCCATATCCAATTCAATTTGGGTACCATGTGGAGATATTTAGATATCTAGGCATATATCACACAAAGTTTGTCATTGTAAAATGGTGTGTTTGAATACCATTTCTAATATTTTTACCAAAGTTTGATATAATGATACTTTCTGTATAATATTTAGGGAAATAAAATTAATAATAGTTTGGCAAGTCTCCAAATAATTATTAGATAGTCTATATTTTAACTTGGCCTCAATCAAGGATAGTGGAGTCTTAGTAGTTTTTGTAAAGATTAGTTAGAGTATTAGTACCCTTGTTATGGAGTATTAACGTATAAATTGATGAAGTCTTATTCAAATAGTCCTAGAAAGAAATAACATGAGACCATTAAATATATACCCTTATAAAATCCATTTGCAACCTATAAGAGTCTAGGTTTGATGATCTCCCAATATTGCCAAATGATTTTAAAAATAGAAGTGCTCTAAATCTCAATAGGTTCTCCCATTATAATATTCTAATAGACTATATTACCCTTCCATACTTGACCACTCATTAGGCACTCTAGTAGAAATGTATTATCTATTAAAAAAATATAGACTTCATTTTCTTGAATACCTTTGATTATCCATTTCAAAATAATGATATAATCCTTGGTGTTGGATTGAAACCAATCCTAGGCCTCTAGAATCATGAGGAGGATAGTATACACCTAAGCCACATGATGGAACCTTTTGATATTATTAGTGAAGGCTAATAGAAGGTCACTTAGAATTTTTTCAACCTTCAAGTACGTAATTTTAGAAAGAATCCATTAAGAAAAATAATAGACATGTATACATAGCAACTAAAACTTTGGAACACGTCTAATTTATTACCTTACCAAAACAAACGAGTTAGTAATCCAAACGTACAATTTATTAATTCTAGCAGTGACCACTTGTCAAAAGGTAGAAAGAGAGGAATGGAAGGAAAAATGAACTCTAATGAGCCTAAAAACCTATTCATTCAATCAATCCATTTATATCCATAGGATTCAATCTACGAAGCTTTATATAATGTCCTCACTTTTTGGGTTAAGTATTGTTAGAGTAAAAATGTATTTTCACTTATTAATTAAAGTATTATTGATTTAATTATTAAGACACCTTGTTCACTTATTAATTAAATCATTATTGATTTAATTATTAAGTTGTGTTTTCATCTCTAGTTTACTTAAGCTAAACTTTAGGCATGTTATAATTAATTCTTTTATTAATTATTCATGCAACCTAGGTTTCTCCACCTTTTGGTGTTCAATCTCCTTTATAAGGATTGATCTCTTTGTATTTTGTAATTCCATTCCATTTTTATTGAATCAATTGAGGATGTTTCCTCTTTCACAGATCTGTTGTTTTTGGCCTCCATAGCTTTCGCTTCTCTCTTTCTGTGATAGGTGTTTGCATGCAGGTGATTCTTGGGAGTTGTAGGGATGATAGATTTTCATCAACTCCAATAAGTATTTCTTTTCTCTTTAATGAATAAAATTTAGAGTTATGGACCCTTTTTGCCTTAATTCCTTTCTTAGGATTTCAACATGCACCAAGAATGTCTTTGATCAAGTCTCGACACTCACCAAGAATGTTCTTGATATATTCCTCAATGACCATCAAGTGTGAACACTTGTTAACCAATGATAATTATTCTACTTAGTCACCAAGACTAAGCTCCAATCGGACCAGCTATCTCACCAATCAATTAATGTTGATATGGTAAATGTGATTGATTAACTCCTAATTACTTCACCTTCCTTTGTTAGGAATGAAGGCTATGAATGTGCTCTTGAATGATGTATTTGTTGGAGAACCTCCTTGTGATCCCTTTGATTCTATTCATTGGAAGTGAATCATACACACACACACACACACACACACACACACACACACACACACACACACACACACACACACACACACGTTGAGTCCATGTTNACACACACACACACACACACACACACACACACACACACACACACACACACACACACACACACACACACGTTGAGTCCATGTTTTGGCCAAAAAGTGGAATTGCTTTCACTATTGTTTCAAATTTGTCTCAATTGGCCTAAAACTTTGAAGCACTTAAAGAATAAATCTCAGAAAGAGTGAATAATAAGGATTGTAGTACTTGAAGTCTACTTTCCAAATATCTAATTTATTTGGATACTTAGATGAAACGATTTTATTTTGAATAGGCATTACTAAAAATCACTTTTTAAAAGTCACATTTTCTCGACCATACCATGGTCGTGTACGAAAAGCATAATTTGACCTAAATGAAAGTATTTTCAATAATCCTTTTTGGAAAACACTAGAAACACATTCAAGATTGATGAAAATATTTTTTGTATTTTTTTCTGAATATTTTATTTTCTATTGGGCGTAATTGTTGTTTTTAAAACCCCTCATGTATGACAAGCATAATTTGACATAAAGTTGTCATTTTTTAAAATTTATTTTTTTCAAATTGAATAGAATTGTCTCCAGTTTTATGTCGTATAATTTTTTTTGTAAAACATAAAAATAAAAAAATTATTAGAATAATAAGAGAGCATGTTATTTTAGGTTTATGGACTTGTTTTAGTAGAAATTAATTGAAAATTAGATAAAATAATATACTTTTTAAAAAACTTATATATTTAGAATCTATATAGTCTCATATATAACGGGTTTTATTTTTAGAATCTATATATGGACACTAGCAGGGCCTTCAGGTTGCAAGTCAAACCAGCTCCAAGGCTATGGTTTGGCTACCCAAGCCTCTTTCCAAACTAAAATCCAATGCCCAAGGGGGGCTTGAAATTCATTTTTTTTGAAACGAGATCTTGTTTAGTAAATGCGACCCCATTTTCCTTTTCTTTTAAATCATAATTAATAAATGACTCGATGGAAGATTTTCTTTAAATAAATAAAAAAATTCAAAACAAGATCCTGTTTTGAAACGGGATACTATTTTATTCAAAACGAGATCCCATTTTGAAATGAAATCCCATATTTTTCAAGAAAGGACCCCATTTTATTTTAAACATGGTCTTGTTTCTAAAATTTTAGGCTCAGGGTCTTGAAGCTCAATGAGATCCCATTCTTTCTAAGCGGGAACCTATTTTATTGAGCGTAATTTTATGAATTTGTCAATGTATAAAAGTTCCCCTATAAGTGGACTCAGCTTCTTGCACTTACCCATATATATATATATATATATATATATATATATATATATATATATATATATACGATGTTGGAGACTGTTACAGAGCTTGTTGCAAGTTTGTCTTTCAATGTAATTGTTGATGAAGCACTTCCTCCTGTATATGTTAGGAAGTGATTATTGTTTTGTTCTTGTTTGATAGCTGTAGATGACCTCTCTTGATTGATACCAATGCATTCTTATATATTCTTCACCCAATGGGCATGAATTTACAAAATTAAAAGATACGTCTCTTCCCACTACAATAGAATAGGAAAATAGCGCCTAAATTAGCACTAGATTTTAGTGCAATTTTCACTCTTGAATGAGCTCTTGTGTCGGCAAAAAAGTTGGCGCCGAACTGCATCAATCTCTCAATGTTGTATTTTGCGTCGTAGTTGATGTCATTGTTTGGACCGGGTTTGGTGTCGAGTCTTATGCCACAACCTTGGACGTGCCATTTGTTGCACTGGGAAAAGAAGTGAGTAGTTGCATCTGGTTGGCAATGAGTATTGCGCCCAAAATGACGCTGGATTTGGAATTGGATTTTGCTTCCAATTCTGCTTCCTAATTTTCTTCTTATTATGCTTCTATTTTTTCTTCTTTCTTTGCTTCCAGTTGTGCTTCTATCTGAACGTCATTTGTTGCTTCTAATTTTGCATCCGACTTAGCTTCCCATTTTGCTTCTATTATAACGTCATTTTTTTCTTATGATTTTTCTTGGGAATTGACTTCTTTTTTTTATTCCAGTACGACTTCTATTATAAAACCATTTGTTGCTTCTATTTTTGCTTCCACTTTTTTTCATGGCTAGCTTCCATTATAACAATGTTTGTTGCTTCTGAGTTTGCTTCCCATTTTGCTTCTATTTTTTCTTCCCTTATAACTTCTGGTTTTTCTTTTGGTGTTGCTTCCAGGTTTCTTCCATTATAACGCCCTTTTTTGCATCATGTTTTCCTTTAATATGTGATTCCTTGTTTGCTTCCAGTGTTGCTTCCAATTTTTCTTCTTGTGTTGCTTCCAGTTTGACGCCTATTATGATGCCACTTGTTACTTCCACTATTGCTTCTGATTTTGCTTCTTCTGTTGCCTCAAATTTTTCTTCCATTTTTTCTCCCTCTTTTGCTTATATCTTTTCTTATTTTGTTGCTTCCTATTTTTCTTCCAGGTTTGCTTCCATTTTGACATATTTTGTTGTTTCTAAAATTGCTTCCATTATTACTCCTTTGTTTGCTACCTGAATTACTTCTATTTTTGCTTCCAAGATTGTTTTTGGTTTAACTTCCATTGTTGCTTCATTTTTTACTTCTAAAAATGCTTTTTATTTTACTTTTATTTCTTATTAATTTAATATGTTTTATTCCAATCATGAAACCTATATTGACACCAAGAAGGCACACATCAAAATATCTATAATTTAATTGAATTTGACAACATCCATCCTTAGTAGCAAATCAAAATCATCATTCTTAATAAATATTCATCCTAAAATCATCGACCACTTTCAATATATATAAATTGACAAGTGATTACTAATAAGATTATCATATATATCTAAAATAAGTGAAAGTCCATTATGCCAGTAGATCAAAAACATGTCAAAATGATACATGTCTAACAATCGACATAATTCAGAATGTATACATGTACAAATAATATAAGTAAAAATGATAAATTATGTAACTCAAAATGATACAAGTCAAGATGATACATGTCCAAATGATATAAGTGAAAATGTAAATGTCAAAATATATCAACTCCATAATATGGTACTAAAGGCCTTGAAAATGATACATATGATAATAACCATGAAAAAAGGGATCATAACGATATATCAACAATCATCCATAATGCAATATATATGATCATGAATGTCATTGGCTACTAGTAGCAAATGTGTCATCATCATCATCACCACTGCGATCATTGTAGTTATCATCATCATCAGTCTCGGTATATTCTATATCTATTTATTCATCTTCCTCTACCAAGTGATCTGGGTCAGAACCAACATATTCTAGATATGTATCTTGAGGATCATCTTCATCTTCTGGAAGACCTGAGTTCTACCCAAAAGCATTTTTTTTAATGAAAAGTTATTCTTTATTTAATGCAATAAAATATGTTTCTATTATATATCTAATATTATAATATATGAAACAAAACCATAATAATATTACATGAATCAACAACTAAATTGGACTGAAACACATAACATAAACATAGTTCGTAGAAAACAAAGAGGAAGTTACTATGTTCTGCCTTGGCTGCAGGAACACTAGTCACAGATCAAAGTTCCTGTTGAACCACAAAAAATTTAGGTTATTTTTATTGTTATCCCACGTCATGTCTTATGTTGACTTGTTTTTCCCTTGGGTATGGTCCTTTATTTATTTCTTAATTTCTTCAGTGCTATGGTCTTATTAGTCTATTTCAAAGACTTTTCCATTAAACCAAAAACCAAAAACAAAAAAAACAAAACAATAGAAAGAGCAGATAAAGGGACGAAGAAACAAAAAATTAAAATGACCGCACTTCTACAAAGTTCAAATAATTTACACCCAATACAACAAAACAATACGTATAAAAATGTAATGATTTTCCCACCTTGGGTGTTCAAGTTAGGGGTTCTCCCTAAATATGGTTACCTTGCAATTTTTATGTTGCAAATAACAACTCTCCCATTCCTCTTCTCTGCATGTAAATCCTGAATCAATATCATATATACAAGGCCATTGGGAAGGGGAAGAATTTTGTATCTACATTCCTACGACACTCACAAATTTATATGCTTGTTTTGATTCTTCCATTCACATGGTTACTTGTACCTTTCTATTTTTTTCTCTTCAGTTTAGCTTCTAAGGTTTTGGTTCTGATGTGGGCTTGTTCTAGTTTCTTGGATTTCAGACTATTTATAAAGGAAGGAAAAATAAGACCTTTGAATACTATGCTTCTCTTTAAGTCATTTCAGTTTATATAACTTTTAAATTTAATTTTTTTATCCATTTATATATGTTCTCGCGTTGTGTCCATTGGTCATCCTTTCATATTTTATTTACCCTGGTATATTTTTGGTTAGGGTCTTATTTAATGTCAAAGTATTATGGTCATTGTTTCATGCTCTTGTCTTACGACCATATATTTTCATGTGTTCTAGTCTAACACCTTGTGAAAATTTCCCCTTCCATGGTAACTTACCCCTCATATTTTGTGAGATGATGTTTGTGATGACCGTGATGGTTTCTCACATCCTCATGACTGTTAGTGAGGAAAATATTTTTCAGCCACGAGGTTGTGATGCCTTGTCGTGGCCTCACAACTTATTTTGTGGGACCCATATTAGGCCCGTGAGAAGAAAGAATGTTACATGTGGCATGAATTTGATGGGTTAACACAATGGTATGGTCATATGTCATGGTTTCATAGGTTTAAACAAAATTTAAGGTGGACAGGTGGCAAGGATGTGACGAAGAAAAGGTAACTCATGATGAGTTACTCACAGCTTTGCAATAATTTTTGAAGACAATTGTTTAAGCTCGTGATTGTGCGAAGTGGTGACATGTGTCCAATGAAATGTTGAAGGGAGTGTACACAATTTGGAAAATTTGAATATAGGTCAAGCTAGTGATTGGTTTCCAGTGATCCAGGATTTCCACGCTATACAATTCAAGAATTCTTTAGTACATTTTGGAGATTGCAGAGTTATGAAAGATGGGTTTCATATCAAAAGTGACATCTGAAGGATGTTTTATTTACTCCTAAAATGTCATAATTGGCTAGGGTCATATTTTTTGTTTATGCTAGTAAGGAATCTTTCGATTAACATAATTTAAAGAAGCTTCATAAGTTTGAAGGATAGTCGACAAACTACTGAAAGGTGAAAGAATTAATTTACAATCTAAGAAATTCCATGAGCTTAAAGAGGGGGATGATTTTAATTTTCTTTGGGGCCATCCTTATGCAGTGCTGATTATGTTGGTGCATTGGTTGCTGTGAAACTACATTCCTTATAGTCACTTTAAAAGAGCTTTCTCCTTTGGAGGCTTGATACTTATGATTTGGAGCCAATTCATCTTGTTTTTGTAGGATAACACAAATTCTCCTTGGATTCAGAGACATGAAGGAGAGATTTAATAACTTGAAGGGTTCTATCATATTGCTCAATGATGCTAGTCATCTTATCAATGTTGGCGTTCATTGCTTTAAATTTCTTTTGCTGTTTGTTGATGACATCAATGAGATGGACACGACTTGTTTCTAGATATAGATTGTGAACAAATCTATCAAAGGCATGCCTTCTTTGATTTCTAATTGATAGCCTTAGCAATCTCATAACGAATCATCAGAAGGCTAGGATCAGCTCAAGTGTAGCCAACTTAGAAGGGAGGGAGATGGATATTTCGAGGATCCTTTTCCAGAATGTCAATGTTGTGGTTGGGGTTGGAATTTTGAGGAAAGAATTGAGAAACATGACTGTGGCTGTTGGTGGACTGTCCAATGGTAGGGGTTGCAGTAGAGGAGCCTTTGGGCATATTAATCTTGCTAGTATTAATTCAAGTGAAGGTTGGGTCCAACATATGATTTTATTCTTCAATTAGATAATCTGAGCTTTTGTTCAATCTGAATTAGAAATTGGATTTTAGATAAGCATTAATTTCCACAAATGATGTAAAATGCAATAGAGGACATACTTATTTTGCAAGTTAATGATGTAATGGATGTGAAACCGAACAAAGGAAATAGGTAGTTCTCATAGAATAAATTCATTGGAAAGTAAAGAGTAATATTCTAATGTTCTCAAGGAAGAGGTCTTCTTTGAGAGTTTTTGGGATCAAAAACCACTAACTAGAAAGTGAAAACAAAAGAAATAACAATGTTAAGTTGTCCTTTTCATAGAATAGGCAGAAATTGTATATACCTATTATGACATTTAAATAAATTTTTAGTTGCTGATGGTAATAATGGGGTTGAATGTTAGGTACTATTGCAAATGGAGCTACATTGTTATGCCAAGAAGGTGCAAGAGAATTTTACGCATGTTGCATACATGTTGTTTTTAGGTATTTCATATAGAGCAACATTTATGGTTTCAATATTAGCTATTTTCATTTTGGTTTCAAGGCAAATTAATATTAAGCTCTATACAAAGCTAAAGACGATATAGATTTGGTGATAAGGTCTTGATCTGAGTGACATCCTGGAGCATTTGGATGGCAGTTACAGGGAAAAATAAGAAAAAACATCTAAAATATATTTTTTCATGTTTTCCATGTTTGTGCCAGATCTATTTATTCCATCTTTATAACAATGTTCATTTCAAGGAATTTTTTTTATGAACTTATTTATGATTTTCATTGCTACTGTCCATGCACTTTTTTTCAAGTTAACTCTTTTTACCCTTACAACCCTGCTATGTAATTAAATAATTACAATCTCAATCATTCAACTCCTCTAACACAATCCTTAAAAGATACATTAGGTCCATCACCATCTTTGTATTTATTGAGTCAGTATCTCAATTTAAAGAAGTAAAAGTCAACTATTCATTTTTGTATGACAAACTAACATTGAACACTGTTTTATAAGGGTATTTGACTGACAGTGACTGCATCAACACATTTTCTTATTTAAGAAAGGATCTTTTGTTGAAATCCTGAAAGGCTAGCCCTCCCCTTTCCTTGGTTACCCTTCTTATGTCATCTGGTGCAGAGTGCACACAACAAAAGTGTGAAATGACCCTTCTTTATATTATTGAATGATATCTCCTATTATTGATATTGTCTACAACTTCTCTTTTGCATAAGTCACTGAATGTTGATTGCATTAGGCCTCCAAGTTTACACTATCCTAGTGTACTCCCTTTTTTTTTCAAGTCTAAAAATGGATTATGGGATTATCATAACCCCCACTAAGGTTCTTACACTTACAATACACCTCTATGGTCTCACTGTACTCAAAACATCAGACTGTACAGTCATGCAACACAAAGAATCATTGTTTTTACCTTAATTCCTAACCTTGAAAGAGTGTTCCTTTCTCTAATATGGGAACAATCAAAGAATTAGTAGGGTCACTAAGGTCTTTGGATACCTCCACTGCAAGCTGGCCTATCCTTAAAGTTTAGCCTTTGCAAGGACTACATTTACACACAAAACACAACGTCTCTACCTTACTTCTGTCTACAACAAAAATATTTTTTTCTTTCAATGCTAATAACGAACAAGGAGCCAAGACTCCTTCTACTAGTTTCAAGACCTTCTAACACCACAAGATTTTCCTCATAACATTCTTTGACATACTTTGTTTTGAATGATTGTCATAACCATTTACTATCATAACCTTGAACTATAGATGGAAAAACTTGAAATCATGTTTAATGAAAAGTACTATTATACATGGTATGATTATTCTTTAAAGGGTACTAGCTCAATGGAAGAGAACCTAATTAACAAGTAGGAAGATGGTGGATTGATTCCATCATGCCCTAATATGACTAAATATATGACTAAATTAATGACTAAATAAATGACTAAATAAATGAATAATTCAATGACCAGATCAATGACCAAATAAATGACCAAATAAATGACTAAATCAATGACCAAATAAATGAACAAATAAATGACTAATCAATAACCAAATCAATGGCCAAATAAATGACTAAATAAATGACTAAAATAGTTTAGTCATAAATTTGGTTACGAGATAAATGACCGGTAATAAACTACCACTACTCATGTGACCAAATTTGGTTATTTATCTATAATTTTTGATAGTTTATTTGGTCATATATTGCTATTTTTGTACTAGTGTGCAGATCATATAATCATTATGCCTTGCCACCATTCCTTTTACGAGATTTTTTTAAACCAAGAATGTCATCTTGCAAAATTTCACAGTTGTGAACTTCAGTACAGAGATTGCTTGAATTAACAAGTTGAGGTAGTCAATTTGAAGCTTGGAGGAATGTTATTTATAGTTGAATGCGGATAAGATTGTGTGCATTATCTATAGATGCTCCCTTTTGGTTAGATGGATTTATGTGTGTTTGTGATGCCGATAGTGAGAAATCTCATGAGTGGCATTGTCTGTTGCCTCTGGTTGAGACTGGGGAAGGCCCTGTTGCAATAATTATATAAGGATCATGGTTTGATGTTGCACTTTTTTGTTGTAGGGATTTCTTAAATTATAGGGGTGGTTGGAGGGATTTCTTAACTTAATCCTAATAGGGAAGAGGCTACAAGAGCAGGGTCAGAGGCTACTGCGGCAGAAGTCTGGGCGATGGAGCTGACAATTTCTCCATGGGAAGAAGTCTTGAAGTTTTCCCCTAATGAGGAAGCTAGTGAGAATATTGCATTATAGCATTTTAAACTTCAATAATGATGCATGGTCAATATTAGCATGACTTGCTTGCCTAGTTGGTTTGTTGCATGAGGTTGAGACTAAGGAAGGCCTAGTGGCAAGAAGTATATAAGGATCATGGGTTGATGTTGCACTTTGTGGTTGAAGGGATTTTTGAAATTCCAAGGATGATTGAAGGGATTTTTTAACCTTAATGGCCCCACCATCGGTGGTTATTGCCAAACTAGTGGAGCTTGCTGGGGTTTATCAGGTGTCTAGTTGCTTCTTAGGCTACCACTCTGCTTTTCCCTAAATTGTGGGATATGGATTTGGGAATGGATGGAGGATTTGGCAATGTGGTATTTTCTAAGCCTAGTTCACCCTGGGATCTATTATCCCACATCTCGTCTAAGAGGGCAGGCGGTGAGAATCCTACATTTTCCCCTTCCCTTGTTCTAAATTTGTCTTCTTTCCTTTCCCGGTATCCAAATTCCTCTTCTTCCACTTCTCTGGAGCCAAATTCCATACACTGCAATAGGGGCATGGCTCGAGGGGATGATTGTATAGATTATATCGAAACACTCTCAGGGAGGTGAAATTTATATTGCCTTTATCTTCTTGAGAAATAGAAAATTCCTTTAGAACAATATATCCATCTTTTTCAGAAGAAAGCTTCTCACTCATTTCTAATTACTAGATTGGGTCATTCTAAATTAGTTCCTTTTTTTCACCAAACAAAAACCTTTTTTTTGGTTCCTCAATTAAAGAGGTAGAGAGAGTTCTAGAAACTAAAATAGAGCAAATAATAACAGAGATGAAGGATGAATAAGAAAATCAAATCTTGAAGAAGGGACATGTGGTAGGAGTTGAGGAAGCTGGTTGTTCCTCTTCATCTTTTTTAATTATTCTTTCTTCTCTTTTCTTCTATTTTCCAAATATTCTAAATTCTACGAAAGTAGGTAGAATGTTGTAAAATTGTAAAGTGTCAAGAGTCAAGGTTCATAATAAGTAGCCAAGAATTTCCAAAGTGTAATATCTCATGTGTCTTGATATAGAATTTCAAGCTTGAGTTCTTTCATATGATTGTCCCTAATTTGAAGTGTTTTTTTCTAAGTTAAAATAATCAAGGATTATTCATACTTTTCCTTTTGTTCTAGGAGCAATGTAATTGTTTTAATAAATGAAATGAGAATTTTGTGTCTTCAAATGGATTATTAAGAGTGGTTATGTGATGTGTGCATATAATATTGGCGATCTTGTTTTCACTACGTGATAACATTATTTTCAGATCTTCAAGACATGTTTGAAATTTTATAGTGAGGAATGCTCCCTATTTGACTTTGTTGCCCTCCTTTTGCCACTGGTCAATCTTACAGATGTTGTTTCAGTTTGGTCCCATATAGTCAAAATAAAAATTCCTTTAATTTTATGTGAGTAATGGTAGGACTAATAAATTTTTATTGTTATTGGTGTTTGATGTTGAATGGATTAATTGTTCAAGTGATGAAAAGTCTCATTTATATGAATCTAAGAATTATCCATATTTACAACTTTGAATTCAGCTACTATGATAGATTTATCAAGTGTGTAGACTTAAAAGTAGGAATACCCTCCTGAGTCCTATTGAGTCTTGTCGAGTTACATTATCTTGTCTTGAATATGTGGATAGTGCTACAAATGTGGTCTAAGTTTCTTAAGATTTAAGGTTGCAAATAAAATTTCTAACATTGTCTATTGTAGCCCAATAAGAGTCATGTCATAATAATAGTAAGTGTTGTGAGGGTCCAATGAAATGTTCATCGCACTCCCACAATGGTTTGGATCATGAACTAGTAGTGGTCACGAACGTGCAAATCAACCTTAGCAGTTACAAAGGATACCACTTGTATTGCCATAAGTTGAACAAGTGGTCAAGGCTATTGGCTTGAAAAAATTTGTCAAGAGGGCACATCTACATCTAGGTCTAGGCCTGTAAAAAGGTTGTTTAATATACATGATACAATGGACCCAACCCAAAGTGAAGAAGGGTTTATCAAGCCTTGTCGAGTTGGTTTTTATTTTCCTACACAAAAAATATCTAATAAGTCCAATGACTGCAAGAACAGTCACAGAACAAAGTTCTAATGGCTTCAAGAACAGTCACATAATAGTATTGGAATTTGGTGAAGGTGATGTGAGTGTTGGTCATGATAATGTATTGTGGTGTTGTCATTGTAGGAAACATGATGTATTGCATGAAAGAGACTAGTTATACTGATGGTGTTGAAGATCAAATTGAAGAAATGGTTAAGTGTTCAGTCAATCGTGCATAGGACAATAAGTGTGAAATAGGCGATCGAATATGGTGTTGGAGATTGAGTTAAGTTGTGTGATCATGAATATAACATCTATAGAGGTATATCTACCTACATCTATGATCACATTGGTTAATTTAAAGATCTGTGCAAGTTATTGAAGATTAAAGTTGACTGTGAATATGAATAGGAGACAGTTAGAACAAGTTTGGTTAGACTGGTCCCAGGTCTATTTAATGTTTGAAAATGATTGTTTGTGACCTGATTAATGTTGTGTTGAATTTATTGTGTCGACTAATGCATTTTAGCATGATCAGATTTGAGTTTTATGTTGGTGGGTAAAAAATTTTAGGTCAAGAGGTCGACTGTGATATAGTTGTTATAAAAGAAGGATGAATTTGTGAATTAGGGTAAGTGTGGCGATGCTTAGACAATGCGCTATGAGATTGTGATTGTTTGAAGTTGTTATATTCATAAGGATGCATTGTGAACATAACTGAAGTAGATCTTTCAGACAGGAAGGTAAAAATTAGATAAGTTACTCTTGGGTCCATCTCAAGGAAAGCTCTAATAGGTCTGTAAAGTTAAATCCTTTAACTAGGTCACTCCTAACAGGGTGAGCAAGATCTTTAACAAGCTCTAAAGTGTAAATCCTCTAACATGATGAGTCTGAGAAGGAGTTTGAAATATCTTAACACAGTAGTCTTTAATAGGAATTGTATTAGCTTCTAATAGGGCTAAAATATTCTTAATCAGGTATACCACTAACAAGGTTTTTATAATTGCTCCTAACATGAGAGATTTCATTGGTACAATAGTGAAATTTTTTGATACCATTCCACACGTGGTTTTCTCTCTCTAATGAGGGTTTCCATTGGAAAAATCTTGAGTCTTGTGTGTACTTTGTGTGAATGGGTTATGAGCTAAGTTTCTATATTTCATTTACATTTGCATGTTGGATCTTGTGGTAGACATTTAAGATTTGTATCAGAATTGTGGGTACACTGATTCACCCCATCCCCTCTCAATGCCTCTAAAGACTAACAATTGGTATCAAAGCCTAGTTCCCTTGAAGAAGCCTAACAAATCAGGTAGGATCCTTAAGGTAGACATGGAGGGTTTTTTGAAGCAAAGAATGCAAATCAAATAAAGAAGTCAAGTGCTAAAAGAAAAGAGCTTGCTTAATAGCCAAGTGAGAGTAAATATTACATTGAGAAATTTTGTGAAAATAGTGGATCTGATGAATCTGAAGTGGCCCTAGAATCCATGGTTATGGAGATTGAAAAAATGGAAAAGGATAAGAAAAAATTCACGAGAGAGATAGAAGCCCAATCAATCAGAATGAGTGAAGAATTGGAAGAAAGGAGATCTACAAAAGATGCAAGGAAAGTTGCAAAGGATTCCCTAAAAGCCAAAGATGAAACACTAAAGGATAAAGTGGATGACCTTTTCAAATATGAACAATAGGTTAGTATATTGCGTGAACATTTAAATGAGACTAATGAGGAGTATCAAGAAGCCCTAAGGCTGAATGAAGATCTGAGAAATGAGAATGAGAAAATTAAAGGAGAGTTGAAGAATTCATATCATCTACTAAATAAATTCAATGAGAGTACTGTAAAACTGGATGAACAACTGAGGAATAGAAGAAGGAAAAAAGAGACCACATGCATTGGATACACTGGTAAGACTACTTTTGAAGTTGGAGAATCTTCTGGAACAAAGGAGATCAAGAAAGAAGGAAAGTCTCCACCAAAGGTAACACAAATAAATTATGGTAAGAAAGCCTACAAAATTGTGTGTTTCAATTTTCATAAGGTAGGTCATACTGTAAATGTATGTAGGATAAAGTCTGCAAATAATGATAGCAATTTTGATGGACATTACTATAGCTACAATAAGTATGGACATACTACCTATGATTGTATACCTAGATCCATTATTAGATCTATTAGGTTTGATGGTTACTATTATAAATACAACAAATATGGTCACAAAGATGATGAGTGAAGGTCAAGAGTTATCAATCAAAGGTCACTTGTGAAGCAAAAAATCCCATATCAAAGGGAGAGGAAATTTGATGTCACATGCTCAACTTGTGGTAACTATGGAGACATGGTTTTGAATTATATAATGAGGACTAGAAGAGGTAATGTTGGACCTTGGAGAACAAATGGTATGGCATGCTTTCATTGTCACAAGAATGGACATCTAGCAAGGATTTGCATGTTAAGGAACCAATCGGTAAACTAGTCACACAATCAGAAAAGTAAGCAGACTGTGAATGTAGAAGAGGTCATGAAAGAGATGTACAATACCTAGAAGAAGAAGGAAGAGAGTAATACATTGAAGGAATCCACATATCCATCGGGTGTGGATAATTCATCATCAAACTAAGCCTTCATGTGGCTTAGGGCGATCAAGTATTGTTGAATCCATCTTTCAGACCCCTTGTAGGTGTGTGGTAAGTTTTATCAGCATATTAAGATGCAATAAGGAATTTTGGAATGTATTGTAAAGTTTTGATCAATTATATGGTGTGTTGATCATCGGTATTGAATTTTGGTTCAATCAGTGATAAAGAAAGTTCTATCAGTAAGTGCATTTAATGTGTGCATGCAGAGATTGATAAAAGGTTATTTTTATATTGCATTCTTACCTTGCATATTGTGAAATCTATTTTTGGAGATAAAGAAGCATTGAGTGAGCTATTTGCTATGATCTAAGCAATAAAGAGATATTTTTTGTATTGATCTAGGATAGAAAATCAACTGGATGTTGTCATGTTTTTCAGGAAGAACCCTAGTTTCAAATGATTTGAGCTATTTATCTATTATCTACTTGTGTGGTTGAGAATTTATGATATATACTCCTAAGTTGGTTCATACAACTGAGAGACCATGACTAGAATTTAAAAGAAATCCTTTCAAATCTATAGAAAATGATCGAGTGGGTGCCCTAACTAGCTGTTGGAAGTACAATAATGGGGAAAGCAAGATGCTGAGAGGGGGGGTGATTCAGATCTTAAAACTTAACCACTTAAAACAAATTGATCCACATTCATACATATATTAATTTAACCTAATATCAGATAACATCAACAACATGAAATGTATAGCTCATAACACAAAATTTTGGTAACCCAGAAACCCAATTAGGTAAAACTAGGGTGGGGATGAAACCCAAAAAATATTCACTACTACAACAATAAAGTGTGCCTGTTAGGGCTATAAGAGTTTGATTTCAACATGCAATCTACCTGGTTAAAGGTCTGTTTGGTTAAGAACTAAAGATCATTACAATCTACCTTGTTAAAGGATTTCAACTTACAATAAAGTAAGCACTCGGCTAAGAGATTTAAAACGGTCTTCTAGAACCACTCTGTTAAGAGATTTCACCTGATACACCTGTTATAATGTTTCAAGTAGTGATCCTTTGTTATGAACTCAGATGCTAATGATGGATCTTCTCTTTCCAATACCTTCTGTGATCTCACAATCTGAATGTCTTTATTCTGCTTTTCACTGCTCTGTCATCCTGCTTGATCTAGGCTTCTTCTCAAAATGACTTACTGTTCATCTCTCAAGAACAACAACCCTTCTCTTCCAAACTGTATATCTCTTACACACTTTTTTTATAGGGTTAGAAGCAATCTTATATGTCTTTACGGATCTGGCAGCGAGATCTAGATCAATGATCAATATCTATAATTTATGCTTCCAATGCATTCTGATTTCCTGATTGGCTCCATGCCATGCATAGTATAAAACAATTAAATGCATAATTAACTCAGTAGACAAATATTAAATGCATACAAATGTCAGCCCAAATATTGTACAAGTTGGCCTAAACATTTTACATCAAAGTTTGAATCAATCCTGACATGTATGCAAAAACTGTTCTGCTCGGCACTTAACATCTCTATCACTTGACACTTAATATTCTACTCGGCTCAGCATGATGTAACTCGGCAACTTAAAAATTGCTTGACAATGTTGCTCAACCTTTAATGTTTAGCTCGGCTACAGTGATAACCAACTAAAATTGCCTAAGTAAATGACTAAGTGTTGGTTAATAATCATCAACAAAACTTAGGGATTAACAATCTGCCCCTTTGATATTAGTGGCAAAAACACACTTATCATTTCAATTCATTCTATCCAATATGTTTCCTAAGTACACAATGTACTCCCCCTAGGAATGTACATCATACTACATACAAAAAATTTACATAGTATACATGCCTTCAAAAAAAATATTTACATTGTTACCTATAATGATCTCCTTATGTTGTATCCTTGTCAGTCCTATTAGATTTCCCCTTGTTTTTGTCACTGATTGTAGGTGGGGTAAAGTTATACTTGAACAAAAACTGTTTGTGAAGTTGTAAGGTGGACGTAAATGCAGTGTCCCAACTGTTCTTAACAAACTTCATAACCTTTATTTTGACTTCTAGCTCGACAGCTAGACTTACTAAACTTTCTGCAGTGGAGAGATGAGAATCTCTCTTAACCAATTCATTTGCAGATGAAAGTTCTTTTTGAATGACCTCTAGATGAGGTATCAGGCTTGTCTGGATAGTAATCAATTTGGTCCTAATCCGACCATCTTCAGCCATGAGCTCGGCTATCCTCCTTTGTGCATAAGTCAATTTGTTAAAATGTAAGGAGATAGTGCTAGCATCCATACTCAGTGAACTTCCAGTTGACTTTAAGTCTAATTGCAATTTCTCTAAGGCCTGTAGATTATCCTTTGTGAATAATTCAACATCACATAATTTCTTATACAAAGAATAAACATTAGTTACAACTTCCTCCAAAATTTCTATAAGAGAAGAAAGTTCAACCTGCTTTACCACAGTCTCTCCTGAGATTTTTGCTAGTACTTTGTTCTCGAATTTCCTCTCAGACCATTGCAATAGCTTTTCATTAGATTTAATGTTGTCATCATTCACCTTTTGCACAATATGAACTAAATGTTCAAGAATAGGGGCTTGAGGATTTTCATCTTCCATGTCAAAAGATTTTACAAATATGTCCTTGATGTCATGTAACACTTGCTTTTTCTTCTTCTCTCTTTTTATTCCCTCCTGTCTTTTCTTCCTCTTGAGTAGTTCTTGAAGATTCTCAATCTGTTCATAAGACAAAACATTGGGATCCCATGGTGGAATCACAATAACTTCATCTAATGTGACATCAAGAATCAAAGAATTCTTCCTCATAACTTTCCTCCTCTTAAATTCAGGTGAGCTACTACTCGGCTTCATTTCTACAATACCTTTTCCAGTTTCGATAGTAGTCACCATTGAGTCTATCAATTCAGTAAAAAATTCCTGTTGATCAGGCATGCCTCCTGCTTTAAGTCCATTGGGATTTGATGATGTAGAGTGTGGTAGATCAACCAACACTTTCACTGCCTCTTGTTCTTTAGGCTCATTTTTAGTATCCCTTATCTCCTCACTACTATCTAGAACTAATTTCACAACCTCTAAAATAGGTGAATGTTGTGTAATTACCTCTTGTTCATTTGTTTTCTCCTTTTCTGATTCTTTTTAAGCATCTTTATCCTCAGGTTCCTTTTGAGTTCTCTCTTCATCTTCCTTTGTACTCTTCTCTCCTTCAGCCTCAATTGCCTTAATAGGTTATTCCATAGTTGAGTCTCTCGGCTCATCCTAACCCTCGCCAACCAAATTTCTAGTCATCAATTGTCACATCAATTAGATTGTCAATTGTCAGATCAACAGTGTTTACTGTCTTTATTTGTTCTTTTGGTTCTACTCCAGTCTTGTTAGGCTCAAATGCTCCTTCATCAGTCTTCTTCTCTTTTGGAGAAATCAATCCAAAGATTTCCTTCCAAATCCTATTACTCTGTTGTACTATACCTTCAACATCAATTTTAAAAATAGCATAACCTCTTTGTTTAGGTATGAATTTATGCGTATAATCTTCAACAAATTTTTCTCTTTGTTTCTTAGTCAACTCAGGAATGACTTGAGCTAATGTGCCTTCTCTTATCTGTCTCTCAGTTGTGAGTGCAAATTCCCATTTTCCAGATAGAAACTCATATAACTCACTCGACATATTATTTCCTATCTTTATAGGAGTTAACTTGAAGTTGCACATCATATCTAGTAGAGCTTCCTGCACTTTATGCTTATCATCTACCTTCATCCATACTTGATAAACTTAAAGCTAGATAACCTTGTAGAATTTCTCAAATTCACACATACCTCATTAATATCAGTGGGTCTCTTGAATGGTGCTATTGGTATGTTCCCAGGCTCATCAGTTTCAGTCTTGTCTTCATCACTTTCTGGATCCAAATGCAGTTTACTTCTTGGTCTCTTTACTTGTAGGCTCGGCATAGCCTTTGTTGCAAATTCTATCTTCGATCCAGAACTACTCTCTCCAACCTTCTTTACATAAACTTTTGTTTTCTCTACTGGTGATGTGGCAGTAGATGCCCTCATCCTTGGATGATTTGCAATGGGAGGGGTAACTTTAGGCTTTGCTTTACTCGGCTTGGTTACCTTGGCTACTACTAGTTTCTTTCCTTTTGCCTTAACAGTAATCTCTTCTTCAGATTCACTAACTTCTACTTCTTGTTCTTCAGTTACATCTTCTCCTTGTCTAATATATATGTCTAGAGGTGCATCCTCTAGCTCCTCATCCCTCGGCAATCCAACCATCTTTTTCAGATTTTTCACAATCTTTTTCCTCTTTCTCTCCATGGTTCTTGCCTTAAGATTCATGGCTATCTTTGCCTTAGCTTCATCATAATTTCCAAAC
>MU224744.1:970404-1018444 GCA_018584345.1 Thuja plicata
TTCTAACATTTCAAGATTCCTTTCTTTTCAACTTTTAAAAGAAGTATGCATAAAGTAATGAGCTTCCCTAATAACCATTGCATGCCATTTAGAAATAAACAATCATTGCATTTACAATATCAATATATCCAATTCTTTTATTCTCTTTCATGACCATGAAACATCATAATTCTAACATATTTTCCATAAACAAGATCACTTATTTTCCATAGTAAATACATTCTTTACATTGAAAGATAGTTTATCCCTCTTCCCTTTTTCCTAAAACTACCCATCCCATTACATCAATCTGGAATATATCAAATATTAATTTACATTCATCTCCTCTTGGGAGATTATATTTATGAAATATAATTACATGATTGACAACAAGGAACAATAAAAAACTCTACATCTTCCACAAATATGGAGAAAGCACAAGCAGGGTCCATGCACAACTCTATGAACAATAATTCGATAAAATATTTACCACCCAGCCATGTGGATTTCTAAAAAGGATCCACTCCCCCATGCTAGGAGATAAACACCATGAGCCACACAAGAAGGTGATAACTAGGCCATTCCTAAGGAGAGGGTAGTGCATTTCCCAAAAACATAATTGAAACATGAGAAGAATACAAAGACATGAAACACATTGGTAGAAACTCTAAGACACGCTAGGTGAGTGTCATCACATAGCCCTCACCCCTTGGGTTACCCTGGTTAGTCACTCTGGGCCCTGGCCCCCAAGTAGGCACATGCAGAACCAAATATCTCTCATAGGGATGAGACTGTCCGATTGTGCTATCACAATAGCACCTTCTCCCACTCCCATCCGTAGCCTTTACTAGCACTACCGGCATGGGTGAGTCTTATCTTATTAATGTGTAATTCCCTTCCCATAAATTATTATTGTTATCACTGGATTAAACAACTCCACAATGGGTTACCCTAGTACTAGCCACTTAGGGCCCCGACCTCCACTATGAGCCACTCACCTAATGTTCCTAGGTTTCCTACCTCTATCAAACTCATCAAAGCACATAAGGATAAGAATAAAAAGTATACAAGAGTTCATAACATCCACATGGAACATAAAGAAGGTCACACAAGGTCTCTGGGGTACTAGAAACAACCCTAACCATAATTAGGGTTCCAAATCTTATGACAAGCATATAATTGATCATAAAAATAACAACATGTATAAATAGGGTATTCTGAAAGTAATAAAATGTTCTAGGGCCAACCTTGGGTCAAAAAAAACCCTAAACCCTTATGGAAACCCTAAAACACAAATTGGAAGAGTCCTGCATAGGTGGAACCCTAAGCTACGCAGGTGGTGCCCTAAGCTACATAGGTGGTGACCTAATCTGTGCAAGTGGTACAACCTGCATAGGTGGTGCTTCCTGCACAGGTGGTGATGCATCCTATGCAAGTGGTTCCTAGTTCTATGTAGGTGGTGCTTCCTACGCAGGTGGTCACACATCCTGCACAGGTGGTTCCCAGTTCTGCGCAGGTGGTCAGGATCTGTGCATCCTCCGGACAACAACCTTCAGATTCCACCTTCCAGGTAAAAGTGGATAAGATGGAGGCTTAGAAGGTAGAATCAGAGAGATATTCCATTGGTAATCCTTAGTTCCCCTTCTAAATCATCCCTTAAACCCATCTACCCTTGTGGAAAATCTGCTTAGTTTCTGCCCGAACATGCAAGGTGCAGAAATGTGACCACCAAAGGTAAAGTGCTAACTAAGAAGCAGTCTGCAAATTATCTAAAGAATGGGGTTCTATTTGGAAGCAAATAAATTCTAAGATGGAAATACACAAAGAATAAAAATTATACAAAAACTCATAAACTAAATCCATAAACAAGTATACTTCCATTATTGCATTTATATGAGATAGCATAGATAACCAAAAAAACACAAAAGAATTCTACTGTTCGTATAACCATAGAAGACAATAAAAAATCATAGCAATTAAAAAGACATGATTCTCTTTTCCGAGTAGAGCCTAGCTGGAGTCCTGTAGAGAAAACCTTTGACACAATCCAATTCTATTCTACCAAGCCTATGCTCCTCCAGCCTTTAAACCAGTCGGATTCTCTCCCAATGTTTCCTTCTATCCTTCTAATAGTTTTTTTTTATAAGTATAAAGTTCTCTGAATATAATTTTCCTTCTTCGTCCTTCCTAACTACTACTTACTATATTCCCTTAATATAAATACATTATAGGATTGGTTTCCCAGGAAGTTCAACTGATGCAACCATCCATAACTATTTACTGGTTATTAGTTTTGAACATAATAGTCTTTAGATCGATTTAATGAATAGGCAGTTTCCCGAGAACACTTTAGTTAAATTACTTCCTTAGTTACTTTTATGTTTTATTTCATGCTTAAGGTAACTCTTATTATTTATTTCAACTTTTACCTTGATTAATTACTTTCCCTATTAAAGGAATAATGTAATTTCATATGACAATTAATTTCTTTTCTTAAAAAAAGAAAGGCACATAATGAATAATTACATACACACATCCATTTATTAAGGCATTAATATAGGCATATTTAAAGAATTACATAAATATATTTATATATAGACATATGCATATGTGTGCACCCATATGCCTATGTGTACATATAACCAAGCAAATATTATTATTATAAAAATCACACATTATTTAAATACATTAGAAAAGGTATATTACCATGCATATATAACTCCATCATACCATCCAATGATTATTTAACCAACAATTCAACCACAAACAATATTCACATAGCTCTAGGGATAATAAAAAATATCCACAATTGACCAAATGTCAAGCATCAATAAACGGACATCAATCCATAATAAAAGAAAATTCCAAAAAGGACCCAACCAAGGAACATGGATCAAGGTAAGGCTTAGTCTTGCGGAACTAGGTGTTATCTCCATCACAACAACAATCAAGGATTTAGAGAGCACGCTCAGACCTATGGAGCTAGGTGGAGATGATGCTTGGTACCTACAATCTTGCATCACCAAGGAGAGATACACATGGATAGAAACATATATATACATATATAAGACATTGCAAACAGATGACCAGGATCAATACATCATGTTGACCTCGTCTAAGTTAGTAACTATGACTTCATCTAGAGTCATGAAAACACATCTAAAATATATGCCAAAAGTAAAACATCATAAAAGATTATTGAAAGCACGTTAGTCAAAATAACACATTATAACTGGGAAAGGTTAGAATTCCATTTATTGCATATAATAATTCTTTTTCATAAAGACATTTAATCATGAATACATATATATCAAAACATCTAACTGAGCCTAATATCATCTAGATCTATCAAAATGTAAACAACTAAAATCATATAGTTTATGTCAAAATGTCCAACTTAAAAATAATAGTATAGTCATCCAAGAGGGTATTACATCCTCCCCCCTAGAATTAGGCTTACTCCTAGAAGCCTAGAAAAAGATAAGGATAGTGAACTCTAAGTTTAGCAGCATCCTCCCAAGTTGTTGAGGCCTCGTCTTTAGGATCCCATTGGACCCTTGCCTGATCTATAGTATGACCCCTCAGGGTTAGAGTCTATTGGTGTAGGATATGTACTAGTTCCAAAGCCAACTTCTCGTCTGCTACCTGTAAAGAATTCCAGTCCAGGACATGAGTCAAATCAGGAAAATATCTCCTAAGTATAGAAACATGAAATACATCATGAATGCAAGGGAGGCTGGGTGACAAGGCAAGTCAATAAGAAAATGGTCCTATCCTTTCAAGGATCTCAAAGGGACCAAAAAATTAGGGTGCCAGCTTAGAGCCTTTTCCATAATGGATAGGACTCTTTCGCAGTCTCATCCTAAGGAACACTCTATCTCCTCGAGAGAAATGTACATCTGATCTGTGAGCATCGACATATTTCTTTTGTCTGTCCTGTGTGGTAATAATGTGTTCCCTGATCCACTCCACTTGTTGTTCCATATCCTACAACATCTGCGGTCCAAGGAGTACCATGTCTTCCAATTGATCCCAGCTTAAAGGGGTGCGGCAAGGATGACCATACAAGGTCTGAAATGGCGACATGCCGATGGAGCTATGGTATCCATTATTATAAGAAAATTCCACCAAGTATAAGTAATCTTCCCAAAGGGTCTGCCTATCCATCACATACATCCTAAGCATATGTTAAAGAACCTGATTAACCCATTCGGTTTGACCATCCGTCTCTGGGTGATAGGTTGAGCTAAAGTTGAGTTGAGTCCCTAATTCCTATTGTAGGGAAGTCCAAAGTGTAGATGTGAAAACTGGATCTCGATCAGAAATAATCTTTCTAGGGATACCATGAAGTCTTACTATGTCCTTCAAAAATACTCTAGCTACTAAAACTACTATGTAAGAGGACTGCATGGGAGTGAAATGGGCTACCTTTGTAAGTCGGTTAACTATAATCATAATGGCATCATGTCTTCATGGGGTAACAGGAAGTCCCACAATGAAATCCATGGAGATAATATCCCATTTTTATTCTAGAATAATATGGGACTGTAGGAGGCCTGTCGGATGCTGATGCTCAGCCTTCACTCTCTGACACTCTAGACACCTTGCTACAAAATATTGTACATCCCTCTTCATCCTTGACCAATAGTATAACTAATGTAGGTCGGAAAACATTTTCTTCACTCCTGGATGTGTTGAGTAGGGGACTCTATGGCTTTTTGCTAAGATAACTATGCGAAGGTCACCTGACAAAGGCACATAGATTCAACCTTGATGTCGTAATAGCCCATTGGGGTCTAATAAATACCCTATGAAGCACCCATCTAAGGGTCTTTCTGATTCTAGTTCTTCCTTAACCTTCTTATACCATGAGTTTGTAATGAGGGCTTACTGGATTTAGTTTCCCAAGTTTGTGTTGAGGGAGATTGCTGTCAAGGTATGCCTACGCTGGCTCAAGGCATCAATCATGTTAGGGATTTTTTCTTGTAGGGCATCTAAAATGATTGAATACTTGATTAACTCTGTGACTCCCAATGCCTTAAAATTCTGACACAAGCAAGAGAAAACTCTAATTGATGAGGTATTTTGATAACACTGGGGATACCTATTATCACCTCCTTTTTTGAGATCCACTGACTTAGGTAGGTTTTACCTATGATTGATTACTGACTTGAAAATATCTTTAGAGTATATTTTTACTTATGTGATAAATGCTCTTGTTCTTATATGGATAAATAAATAAAAATGCAGATAACTATGATTACTCTGAGCAAAAGTTTAACAATCCAAATCGTCATCTTGATGATGACAGACAACAACATGATAAGGAATTTCATCATTCTTTCCTTTTATAATTCTTATGAATTTAGGAGGAATAACCTATTTGATTTTCTCTTTAAGAAATTGACAAACTAAAATTGTAAACTCTGTGAGTACAATTGACTTTAAATATATGCTCTTTGTGTAAATGTAATTGATTTTGAATAGTTTTAAATATTTGGATGATGATGGATTACTTGACAAGTTCTAGACTAGTGCCTATCCTTGGGCTATAGAGTCAAAAGATATAAATCCATAGAGATAAATAAATAAGAATACTATAGGATACCTTACAACCTACATACAACTCAGATAAAGTGCCTTACAAATTACCCTGTCGTTCCCACAATGTTGTATCAAATCCTCAATCACTGTTGTACTCTCTAAAACTACTCACAAAATTTAATCCTCCCCTTAGAAGAAACTTGCAAATAATTGGATAGCTACCTTATAGAAAATATGTTTAACATGCCTTACAAATTAAACATAAAAGAGTACACACAATAAGCCAAGAGACAACAAAAATATAGAATAAAGTTGCACTGCATTTTATTCTTAAATTTCTGCTTCAGTACATATAAAGGCTAAAAGCTCAAAAAAATAGACTAAAATCTAGAAGTCTGGCTTACAATTCTATTTTATCTCTCTTAAAAACAATTACATTTGATCTATTTATAGGTCTAAACCATCTTGGAATCCTTAAGATAAGGATGCAACAAGCTTCAGATGGTTTAATAAACCTAAACCTAAAATTTGTAGAAAAGACAAAAGAAAAGAGTGACCCAAGCAGTGGAAAGACAAAAGTAGAGAATGAAATCTGATTTTCTTCTTGTCTTAATATAATCTTTGACACCTTTAGTTGTGTATATTGAGGATAGTCTCACATTTGACTTTTGGTGATGACTAACCTGCTTTTCTTTCAAGAAATCTGTACAAGGTGTTCTGACATTCCTTAATTCTTCATCAATGATATCCAAATCTACTGTCATTGGCTTCTTCTTCTTAGGCTGTGTCAGAATATCCCAGGAAGTCACATCTTCCTCTTTTGGCCACTCAAAATTATGAATATTCTCCAACTGAGTCTTTTGCCTCTCCCATCTAGCATCTCTTATGCTCTTAACATCATATATGAATTTATTGCAATCTGATTCTGCTTTAAATGCCTCATCCAGAAGTGCATTGAACCTCTCCATATCCAATTCTCCTTGGTCAGAGACATAAATGTCTTTATTGGGAAGTACACTGTCAAACTCTAATATCCATAACCCTAATGGTTTGATTTGATCATCCTCAGCCCTGATTGGAGGTACAAACCTACTATAATCTAACCAAAACATCTTTAATTTGGCCTCAATTTGATTGGCTTTACCTTTGAAAACGGATAAGGTAGCCCCAATTTTCTCTATCTCGGTACCTACCGAAGTTACTATTTCTGGAAAATCTGATCTTAGTGGATAAACTGATGCTAATCTCTCAAAAAGTGATGTCTTCTCGGACCAAGTTGCATAGTAGGGGTTCAAAATTGTCAAAAAACTTGCCACTTCATTCTGCAGTCTTGGAAATCTACCATATGCTCTATATACTATATCTATCTTTGCCTTAATAATATTAATTCTATGCTGCAAAATTGGTACCAATGCTGTGAAGATTACACCATTATTCTCAATGATCCTCTGCTCTGCTTCAACCAATATATCCTCTATATCATCAGCCTAGATTTCAGCATCTGTAACTTGCTTAGGCTCAACAGGGGTAGGCTCTGTTAATTCCACTAGCTGTTTGGTAAGCTCATCTATAAGCTTATCTTTTTCCTTGATTTTTATTAGGGCTAATTCCCTATGTTTGATAATATCACTAGTGTCACTAGTGAGCTTTTGTAACTTTTCTGATAGCTGAGTTGTTTTTTCCTCATTCATCTGAGAAAAATGAGTAATTACTTGGGCTATCTCCAAGTCTCCTGTGTTTTCAAGTGTCCAAATAATCTTGTTTCCCTCCATATTTTCCTGAATATTAAGAATAGATGGCTTTTGGTCCTTAGGAGCTAGGCTCCACATTGCAAGTGCTTGGGATTTCGGGTTATAACCAAACCCTCTCATCATATTTCTAACCTGGGTCTCTGATGACAATTTGATGTCAGGTTGTCTTCTAATTTGATCTATGATAAAGGCCGAGGACAAGTCCCAACCTTCAACAAACAACATACCACTGGCTTTTACCAGTTCTCTATCCTACTCTGGTGTTATTTCTTAAAATTCAGGATCATATTCTTGCAATGCCTGTAAGGCTTCCTCAGTTACTGGATCACCTCATGCCAATTGCAACTCCTTCCAAAATTTACTGCTGCTTATTCCAAATAAGGAAATCTTTGAATTCCCTGGTTTTTATGAAGTTGTCATCTTTAAGGAATTCCTCCTGATGCAACAACCTTTCATTAATACATGATCTGAGGGGTAATTCTTCCTCCTCAACATCTTTCTATAATTTCTTCCTAGCCCTAATTTTCTTTCTTAGCTTATGATCATAGGGTCTATTTCTAGTTATTAGGGCTCCAATTTTATCAATTGTTCTTTTCTTAGAGGGCTCCCCTGCTTCCACCTTTTGTTTTTTAAGAAGGGGCTCATCTGATATTTCCTTTTTTGGGACCTCTGTTAGGTCAATAATATTTTCACCTTCATCTGGCAAACCATATGCAATTGCCTAATATTCTGGATTGGTAGAAGGTGAAGGGTAACCTTGGTCACTATCATCATCATATTTAGATTCTAAATGATCTTTGTGGCCCTTTTCTGGCACTACTAGTGCATCTTCCAAATGATTGCATAAGAGTGTGTGATTATCCATCATTGTATCTAGCCTCTTGATATAAGGAAAATTAGGATAGAATCCTCCAAAACTCATTCCTTTTCTCCTTACCTGTCTTTCCAAACCCGTAAGCTCATTAAATTTATTTTCTCTTTTACTTACCTCCTCATCCTCTAAGATATTTCTAATCAGATCTTCTTCCATACATTCTTCATGTATTTTGGTGTAAGGGATGGTGGGTGTAAGCAATTTCCTTAGACTTAGAATGAACCCCTCTGTGTCAACATGTCTATGTAGGGCTACATTCATTATGTAATGATTCAACCATGAATTTACTTGATCTAAGGCCCTTTTTCCAATCATAAAATTATAAATCTCAAACTGCCTAGGGGTGAAAGTTCCCTTTCTGTGTGGAGAAAGATGCTCTTTATCTGTTACAATGAGTTGCCAGATGAATTCCATGGCAGCTATCCTAGGTGGCACATGAAATGAAAAAATATGTGGAGGGTAAGCACAACCATAAACCCTTATGAGGGAAACTCCGACTCATAGTAGAAATCACCCCAATTATGATCTCCTGGCCATTTGTCCAAATACTGACAGGGCCTCAGCAATTGAATTATCCTAATAGGAAATCTAGGCTTATCTAACCCTAAACACTTAAGCAATTGATCTATTATCCAATTCTCAAAAGAACAAAAATCCTATTTTCTAGATGTGTAATTCCATACTATGATCCAAAATTGAATAGGGTTAGGCTAATTATGGTGAAATATCTGCGGCTGTAGTGATTGACAATCCAAATCTAGATAGTTGTAATAAAGAATCATATGTATAAGTATTGAATTATGCATGAATTTTGGATGATCCTTCTTATCTTTTATGTCAATAAACCCCTGGTGCATCTGATCAATAATATATTGAATATAATCATAATTTGAAGTGGTGTGAACACTCTGCATATCTAACACCATCATCAAAATTTCAGAAGTAATTCTATCTGCTCCAGCATCTCTTCCAAGCACTCTACATAGTGCATATGCGATGTACTTCATGTAAACATTTAGCTCCTTTAAGAAGTATGGGGTTGTTCCTGACATAGGGGTTACGAAGGCTTTCAATTTCTTAGGGACATGGTGGTCCTTGATCAATTTAGCAGCAATACTAGACTCCCTGGTATATCTGTTTTCCAAACTCTTCAAATTTATCTTAGTAGCCATTGGGTAATACACATTAAAAGCCTTCATAAAAGAATTCCTATCTAGGGTGAATAGAGGCTTTCCATCATCCCTCTTAATGGTTTTTATCAAAGGGTCATATCTACTAGCCAATTCTAGTATGAAGTTTACATCAACAAAGACATCGGGAACTAATAATCTGGCTAGACCATAGGTCCAAGGATTTGAGACATGCATGGGTCCATCACTATTGTTATAAAAGTAATTGAAGAGTGAATATCCTGATGACCCTGGTGTTTTAGTATCTCTAATAAATGACATATCATCAATCAAAACATCAACACTAACCTTTCAGTTTTGACTAGAACCAGGAAGCAGTGTGAGGAATTCATTTGAGAAGTTTCTCTTTGCTTTTGAATAATCCTCAACATCTTCATTTCTCCCACTAGTAGATGCCATACTCTGGGCCTGACTTAAACCCTAGTTTTGTTCTGATCACAAACCTAAATACCAATATTGAAACAAATACTATCAAACCCTCACCACAACTATAAATTATGCTAAAATTGTATAAGTCTGAACTCTAGAACACTGTCAGCCACAATCTTTACTAAATTTCAAATCAAATAATCACCCTCTGAAAAAATTTTCCACTAGAAACCTCAATTTTTTATAAGCACACTAAAACTCTGCAAACACTTCACTTTGGGAAATAAAATCTTGGTAAAATTAAATGATAATGAAAAAATATAATTATAATTTCCAATTGAATGCGGATTGTCACTTCTTGTTGGTAATTCCATCACTTCATTATGAGCTTCATATGCTGTGACATCAATTTCTGGCATTAACCGTGTCATTCATACTGTCAGACAATCAATTCTTGATGAGTGATCTTGCATAAAAACCCTATAAAATTGAAAATGTAATTGCAATCACATCTGTTTGGCTGCATTAACTCATACTACGACAATTTTCCATTTGGCATAATCCTTAAAACCTGAGTGGTTAACAACTATTCATAATGGCATCTCTGAAAAGTCTATATTAACTATGATTTATTTCTAGTGACTCGGCGATTGAATCAACCTCTTTATCGTTTAATGTTTTTACTAACTACAATTCCTTTAGGAGACTCAACGACTACCATTAGATTAACTCTTTGATCCATGGTTTTTGCAAGAACTCACAATATACTGACTTAACCCTTCATTTTATGGAGACTTCTTGACACAACATTCTTCTTAACTTGTCTTTTACCTTGGGTTATGTCTGGAGAGTCAGTGATTGTCATTTTTCTATGTCGCTGGATAAATTCATTAACCTTTGTTTGATCATGCAACTCCATGACAACATTGTTTGTCTTAACTGATAAAGTTAACTTGTAATCACGGGTTTATTAAGAGATAATGCGATTGAGGAAATGTCAAAGTCGTGAAATGAATTAACCAACCCTGCTTCTATCTAGAGACAAAGTGACAGTCATTGGATCTTTTCTGAGATGAATGATCCATAGGAAGTCTCATATCCATATCAGCATATTCCATTTCATTAAGAGACAACGCGACCAAATATTTTCACTAAGTCTCAAGACCATGAAGAATATTATGTTTTTCTAATGAGACTCAGCGACAAGGTAATAAGCGCATGCAAATAAGTTCTATTTTAAAATATGAAAAAGGTAACACAAAAATATAACCTGGACTGAGCACATAGGGTTTTCACATTTTCCGGACAAATTTAACCTTATGCTTAGGGTTTTTGTCATTTCGAACTAGGTTTTGGACAAAAACACAAATTGTAAAGAGATATAGATGATTTCAACAATAAACCTTTACCTTCTGGACACAGGAAGAACATAGATGTCAAGAATTTTCAAGGTAAACTTTCAAAAGCAGGAACATAACCAACAGTGGCTCTATCTGAGGATGGCTAAACATAGTTTATGGCAAAGAACTTTAGAATCTCTGGTTGCAGACCTTTGCAAAAAATGCTAGCAATGCTAACTAAACTACCAATACAAAGAACACACAACAGAAGGGAAAACACACCTATACACAATATGATACAAATTTTTGTGCATTAACCTTCATTGTTTCAATTGAAGAAAGGTTTCAGAAATTGCCCATGCACTGGCAAATCATATTCTTCATCATCCATGTTCTTTAAAATATAGGAATCTTTCCCAAAGGCTCTAGAAATAACAAAAGGCCCCAGCCATAAAGATTCAAACTTTTTATGCATACCTTTGTCTTCTGATCTTACATTCCATTGGAGCACTAAGTAACCAGGTAAAAATTTTCTACAACTTTCTCTTTATCAAATAGATACTTCATTTTTTGTTGCAATTTTATGTTTCCCTTTTGTGCCTCTCTTCTGATCTCATTGAGCTCAGTCAATTGTATTATTCTGTCTTTCATTGGATCTGAAACTTCCAAATCTTCCTCTTGTATGAACTTGTATATAGGTAATAGGTTATTTATAGGCATCCTAGCCTGTAAACCATATACTAGTTCAAAGGGTGATCTAGTAGTAGCCCTTTTAACTGTTATTCTGTCAGCCCATAAAGCTAACCTCAACTTTGTATGCCAGGCTTTCTTGTTCTTTTCTAAAGTTTTCTTTAGAATTTTCAAAATACTTTTATTACTAGATTCTGCCTGGCCATTTGCCTGAGGATGATATGGGGACGAATAAGAAATTATAATCCCATATTCATTGCAAAATTCTTTGATCTGATCAGATTTGAAACACATGGCATTATCCATGACCAATTTGGTTGGGACACCAAATCTAGTTAAAATGTTTTCCAATAAAATTTTTGTAACTATCTTACTTGTTTCTTTTTTAGTGGGAATAGCCTCTATCCACTTAGTAAAATAATCAGTAGCCACTAATATCCAACTGTGTCCTCCACTAGACTTTTTTGAGAATTCTCCAATAAAGTCAATACCCCACATGGAAAAAGGTGCCACAGTACTCATAGGATTTAATAGTAGGGCACCTGAGAACTTTAACTTGTTTGAAAACCTTTGGCAAGGCTCACACCTCTGGACAAATGCATAGGTATCTTTAAAATCATTGGGACAATAATATCCTTCTCTTAAAATCTTATGAGCAGTAGTTTTTGTAGAAAAATTCCCACCACATATCCCAGCATGCATTTCATTTAATATTTTTTCAGCTTGAATTCTATCCAAACATAACAATAGCACACCATTTTTATCCTTCCAATATAAGTCTCCTTGAATTAAAGTGTACTTCTGAGCCTGTAACTTTAGACTTCTTTTTTGATTTTCTATCATATTATCAGGACACTTGGCATTCTTAAAAAAAACACAACATCAGTATAAAAGGGCTGTCTTTCTATACTTGTGATTGTTTGATTTCGTATCTCTACATCATTTATTTGAACTAAATCCAAGTTTTCCTCCATCATGAGTTTTTCCAGACCTTGGCCTCTTATTAACTTTGTAATATGGATTTCAAGATTGAATTCCTATATTCTATTTATCCAATTACATCTCTTACCAGTAACTTCTGATTGTGTAAGAATATCTTTCACTGCTGAGTGAGGAACATATGCTTGTACCTTGGCACAAACCAAATATGGTCTAAATTATTTTACATCTTTTACTAAAGCATATGCCTACTTCTCTATCATCTCATAATTAAGTTCTGCAGCCTGGAGAGATTTACTATAAAAAGCTATTGGATGTTCAAATCCTTGTTCATCTTTTTGTAGTAAAACAACAGCAATTGTATGATAAGATGTAAATGAAAATAGAGAAAAGGGCTTGCTATAATCTAGAGATTTTAGAACAAGAGCCTCTTGCACTGCCTTCTTTATTTTCTCAAATTCCATTTGAGCTTCTTCACTCCAATTAAATTTTGCATCTTACTTTAGCAACTTTATAATAGGTTTGACAATCTCTGCAAAGTTTTCTATAAACCTCCTAACAAAATTAATCTTTCCTAAGAAAGATTGAACCCCTTTTAAGTTTTTTGGAGCAATGACTTTTTGTATTTCCTCTATTCTCTCAGGGTCAATTCTCACTCCATCCTTAGACACTATGTGTCCCAGCAACTTTCCTTCTTGTACTGCAAAATGACATTTCTTAGGATTTAATGAAACACCATATTCTAGAGCTTTATTGAAAATTTTACCTAGGTGATCATAGTGATCCTCAGCCTTTTTAGAATATGTAGTTAAATCATCTTGATAAATGACCATGAATAAATTAATAAATTCCTTAAAAGCAATATCCATGGCCCTTTGAAAAGTTTCTCCTGCATTTATCAAACCAAATGGCATCCTAACATAAACATAGGTTCCCCAGGGAGTGGTAAATGCAGTCTTGTATTGCTCAGATTCTTTCACCAAAACTTGGTTGTAGCTAGAGAAACCATCCATCATTGACAACAGCTCACAACCAGTCACCCTATGTAACATTGCGTCCATGTTAGGTAAGGAATAATTATCTTTTAACGAAGCAATGTTTAAATTTATGAAATCCACACACAATCTAATATCACCATTCTTCTTTCTGACTGGTACTAGATTTGATACCCAAGTTGAGTGTCTAATTGGTTGGATTATCCTAGCATCCTTTAATTTCATCAATTCTTGTTGCATCTTAGGAGCCAACAAGGGTTTAATAGGCCTCTATTTTTTCCTAAATGGTTTCACATCTGATTTCAGTGGGATCTCATGTTGAAAAAGGTCCTCTTTATAGGGTTTCAAATCCTCATACGACCATGCAAAGACATGTTTATATTTTCTTAATAGTTTAATCAGATTTGTCCTCACATGTGGGTTTAAACCTTTTCCAATGTAAACAATTTTAGGACTAGTTTCTAATCCTAAGTTTATTTCTTCAAAGTCCTCAACCTTAGCATTGCTTATCTTTGTTGAGTGATCATTTTGACTACTAAACAATGATTCAAGCTCAACCAAACCCTTAGGAATCTGATTAGAACTTAACTGGACAACCTCATTCCCCAAAATGTAATCTTTTCCATAATCACTCTCTAGCAAAGTACTACAATCTATGCTCTGGTTCTCATAATGGTCTAGACATTGAATGAACCTCAGAATATCTTGGTCATCCTGAAAAAATTGCTAGTTGTATATGTTATCTGGAACAACCGGTCTTGTCTTGAATTCCAGTATTGACACCCCATGTAAGCTCTGATCATCAGTTTTCAAAGCAACATTTTCTAAGAAATCAGCCATTATATTCTTGGACCTTTCTATCTAGCTTATATCAAAGGCATCAAACATTTCAATTTGATCCCAAATAGCATATTTATACATTTTTAATCTATCATTTTTACTGCATATTTGGATCTAACTTGGACCACCACCAATTCAGAATCACCATAAACCTTTAAACATTTAATTCCATGTTTGATGGAAATTTCAAGCCCTAAAAACAAAGCATCATATTCTGTAGTATTATTTGTACATTGGAAGGCTAATAAAAAGGAATATTTAAAATTTGTACCTGATGGAGATACTAGTAATACACCAGCTCCTGACCCTTCTTTTGAGCAAGCTCCATCAAAATACATCTCCCACAATCCATCACCTTCTACATTCAACTCTTTGACCAAAGGATCAATATTTTCACTCTGATAATAAAGTTCACTCCTCTGTACCCTAAAATTTTCCATATCCATATCAATGCAAAAATTAATTTTAGTGTCTTCAAATATTTCTATCATGTGAGGAGTTCTACCCTCCCTTGACACTTTAACATTATCTCTAGCAATATTGAAAGTAGCATATGATAAATCACTTTGTATACTACCTCTGTAATGTCCCGCTAGGGAACCCAAGAGAGATTAGCCTAGAACATGATACTATGTGTGCTGAATAATTTTTTTTTAAAGTTAACATAAAGAAACATACATTCATGCGGAAGCAATTACCATTTATACACATGTCTTACACTCACATAGATTTCATGACTCAAGGGTTCCATGACGTTGAATTACTTAAAGAAAAACACAACTAACAATATAACAAAAGATTTCATTTGGATAGATAAATCAAATACAAATTACATAACCATAATTACCAACCTCATGGATAACCATGAAACCACCATAAACTCACATCCACTGCACATGTCACAATGTATGTAGTGATCACTCTAAGCTACTTAATTAAAATTTCCAGATTAGGTATCACATGCGATACTCTAATACAATATTTACAATAATGAAATTACATAATAATGATGAAGGAACATAAAGAGCTCATCTGCAAGAAACATCAAGCACCTGGTACAAGGACGTCGAATCTCAATGGATAAAGAATCACTACCACCCATCCATGTGGAACCACAAAGGTCCACCCCATCGTTCTGAGGAGATAACAACAAATCCCAGTCGGATATCCAATACCAAGAAGGAAAACCACTAAGCAAGGGATCCTTATAGCTCTCTAATATGATGTACTAATCATCATAAAAAGGTAAGACTCACTAATCCAGAGGCAACTGACAACGTAGGAAATATAGCATGTGTAAAGGAAGGTGTCATCATGTATGTCTAACCCTTAAGTATCATCCTAGTAATCCAATAGATTATGGCACTTAAGTGACCATACACGGAGCTAATGACCTCTCAAACTGACAAGGCCACTAACTATGTCAGGTACCTCGCAGGGAAACTAACATCTTCTCAACACCACCTTAGCCTATACTAGCACTCAAGCATGGGTGAGGACACATCTTATTAATCCATTTTAATATTCCCAAATATGTCTTTAGTTATCACTTATTAAGAAACTCCACAATAAGCAATCCAGAAGTCACTTACGGACATAGAACTTATTGCAAGCCACCCCCTACTACACATCTAGGTAACCTACCCTAGGCTTAGAGATCCTAACAGATCTAGCATAGGTCACAAACCTAGTGTACCCCAAATCCAGTATCCCACACAATCAGGAATGGTCACATAGGTACACAAACAGATATCAAAATCGAAAGGGTCACATAGTCAGTTTAGGGTAATAACATGAACACACACGCCATATAAAAATAGAAATGATAAAAACTCCCCTCCGGCCTCTGTATACATCCTAGGTCAACTAATGCCCCCAAAATAACACATTTAAGCAAAAAGAGAACCATAATGATGCATAGAATAAATACATCCTAAAGGACTGAAAAATGAACATAAGAGAAGAACATTTACAATTAACCCCATTCCAATCTTCATTCAATCACTTAGGTTTGAGAAATAAATAACGTCATTCAAATTAATCTTATTTAAAACTCTTTCTACTATTTTAAATAATCTAATTGAAATATTCATTAAATAAGTTAAATTAAGTTAGCAACACCTAGTGTCCCACATTACCTCAGAATTGCCAAATTAAAATTAAGACTAATTAATTTTAATCAACATAACATACCAATTGAAAATGATAATTAAATCCTATTAACATATTAATTACCATTAATAACTAACACCTTAATTTAAAATTAATAAATAAAATATGTTAATTAAAACTAATAACTAACATATTAATTAAATTTAGTAATTAACATAATAATTCAAAACTAATATTACACATACTAACTAAGATTAATACTAAAAATACTAATTAATATTAATATCTAAAATACTAATTAAACTTAATATTTAAATTACTAATTAAACCATATAAAATAAACAAATAAAAATGAAATTTGTTTTTATTGTTTTAAAAAAAATGTACTAACTTTATTGGGGAGGTGGGCCCCATGCACCCTCCCCCAAATCCTCATGCGCACCGCTGCCCAAGGCAGTCGGCTGCGCTGGCAGCCGTGCTGCTGTAGCAACACGGTACTGCCGGAGCAGTTCAGCTGCACTAGCAGCGCGGTACTGCATCCGTAGTCCCCGCGGGGGTGGTGGGGTTGGGACCCACCCCCCCAAAACAAACCTTTTTATTATTTTTTTTTTGTATAGTTTTTCTTTAAAAACCACAAATTTCAATCAATTTTTTTTTAAAACAAAAGTTTTTATTTTTTTATTTTTTTTAAAACAATTACGAAAATGGAAAAATTAAGAAAGGGACTTTTCCCTTTGTCTTTAGCTAATTTTGTCTTCTGGGTATTTTATTTTATTTTTCCACCAATTTGTACTTTTCCAGAGAGTACATTTTTTTTTCAATTTAATTTTTCCAAAGCAATTACAAAGGAACTATATATTTTTTTTCTCTATAGTTTAGACTATAGCAAGGATTAATTTTTTGATTTCTAAGAGTTCTAGAAGGGATCTTTTTATGAAATTTGGACAGCATAACGGTACTATGCTAAGTTATTTAAAAACATGAAAATAATAGATCTAGGGTTTTATAGACACCCAGAAACCTAAAAATACTTATAAACCATATAGAAGCAAAAATACCCAACATGCATCCATCTAACCATTGAAAAACTCCAAATTTTACAAAATTGAAAACAATACATGGAGGAACAAAACCTACCTAGAATCCAAAGAAAGAAACGAAGGAATGTGTCTTTGAAGATGATAGCAAATCTGAAACCCTTAAAGCAAAATTCAACCATAGATTTGGAAACTACGAAGATCCAAGCACATACAAGCAAGAAAAATCCCAAAAACTTTAAAGCAACAAGGATCCACAACAATCCGCAATCCTTCAAAAATCTCAAATCACCAAGAGCTCTCCAAATCCAAAAACCTGTTATGAGAGAATGAATGACCAATTCCCCCTAAAGAGATTCAAATTCCCTAAACATGCAAAGGTTGATGACAACTCCCAAGTCAATCCCTAAAAAGACTCAACTTGAAAATTGAAGCTAAATCCAAATTAAATAAATAAAATATACTTTATTGCCACAACTCAACTTTGACTCTAATTTCAAGTTGAGATATTTGAATTCGAAAATACTTTTTCAACACATTCATGCACATGTAATTAATAAAATATTTAATTAAATAGATTAAATATTTATGTCACAATAATGCATGCAACCAAATATTTAATTATTTAATTAATCATAAGTACATTTACTATAGTTTTCAATTAAATATTTAATTAAATCAAAATATTCAAATATTTCAATTTAATTAATTATTTAAAATAAACTTAGGATATAATTAAATAATTGATTCAACTATAATCCATTAAATCATAAAATATAGAAAAACACTCAATAATCCAAAATCACCTGAAAGCATAATCAAGCAAAAGACACACATACTCAAGAGAGAGGGTATTCGAATTCTATCAACCTAGACAAATCTAGATAGGGTAGTCATACTGAAACTCATCCAACATTAGGATGATTAGGCTTAGGTTAGGGTTTTGGATTTGTATGTTACCTCCCCTCTTTACCATTGAGATGAATATTTATGGGCATGCTCACTCCTGCCAATTCAGGGAAGACGATGCCCTGTACCTGCGATCCTGTCATCAAAGAACACACATGTACAAACATAATATAATATTGCAAATAATGATAAGGATCAGTCGAATGCGTGGATCTCACCGAAGCAAGTAACTACGTTTCCATCCTCTACTACAACAAAATGCAAACAGATACATAAACATGATAACCATACACATGCAAGTATGGGGTAAGTACAACATAATCAAAACATAAATCATCACATCATGATAATATCAATAACATCATAATCAATAGTCACCATCAACTGAAAGAATAGTAGCTCTCATGAAAGTAGCCTAAAAGAATTTGGCCAATCAACTGAAACCAATGCCTACAAGAGTACGACATCACAAACTAAAAAGAAAAACATGAGTAGGTATTACATCCACCCCCCCTAGGATTAGACTTACTCCTGGAAGCCCGTAAACAAGTAGGGATATAAACCTCGTAATCTAGCTACATCCTCCCAAGTCGCTAAAGTCTCATCATTTGGGTCCCATTGGACCCTTACCTGCTCTATGGTGCGATCCCTGAGGGTCACACCCTACTACTCCAGGATATGTATTGGCTCCAAAGTCAGTTGCCCATCCTCGACCTGTAATGCATTCCAATCAAGTACATGCATAATGTCAGGTATATATCTCCTAAGAACAGAAACATGAAAAACATTATGGATGCACGAAAGGCTAGGAGGCAAAGCAAGTCGATAAGAAACTGGTCCTATCCTCTCTAGGCTCTCAAACGGTCCCACAAAATGAGGTGCCAACTTTGAACCCTTTCCATAACGGATCAGAATCTTCCGTGGGCGCACTCTCAGGAACACTCTATCTCCAACTATGAACTACGTATCCACCCTGTGAGCATCTGCATACTTCTTCTATCTATCCTGTACAGTCACTAAATGCTCATGAATCCTCACTACCTACTATTCCATGTCTCGAAGCATCTCAGGACCAAGAAGAATATGGTCCTCCAATCTATCCTAGCTCAAAGGTGTATGGCAAGGATGGCCATACAATGCCTGAAAAGGTGCCATGCAAATAGAACTGTGATATCCATTATTATATGCAAAATCCACTAGGTACAAGTAGTCCTCCCAGTGAGTCTGTATGTCTATGACATACATCCTCAACATGTCCTCTAGAACCTGGTTCACCCACTCCATCTGTCCATCAGTCTCAGGATGATACGCTGAACTGAAATTCAATTGAACACCTAAATCATGCTGTAAAGATGTCCAAAAGGCTGAGGTAAAAATAGGATCTCGATTCGATATAATACAAAGAGGAATGCCATGAAGTCTCACAATGTCCTGCATGAAGACTCGGGCTATAGAAGCTGCTGTGTATGATGACCTCATCGGTGAGAAATGATCCACCTTGGTTAACTGATCAATGGTCACCATGATAGCATCATGTCTGCGAGGAGTCATAGGCAATCCAACTATGAAATCCATAGATATAATGTCCCACTTCCATGATGGAATGAGATTAGGCTGAAGAAGCCCTGCTGGATGTTGGTGATCTGCCTTGACCCTCTGACACTCTAAACACCTAGCCACAAAGTCTGCAATCTCCCTCTTCATACCAGCCCAATGATAGAGCTGTCAAAGATCTGCATGCATCTTCTTGACACCTGGATGTGCCGAATAGGGTGTACAATGAGCCTCAGATAATATTAATGTACACAAATCATCCAATGGTGGTACATAGATCTGGCTCATATGATGCAACAAACCATCTAACTCTAGAACATAGCCAGAGAATCTTCCCTCTAATGGTCTCCTTGACTCTATCTCAAATTTCACCTCCTGATACAAGGTATCTCTAGGAAGTGATTGGAGTATCCTACTCCTCAAGTCCACACTAAGAGTCAAAGCTAGAACGGCCTGTTGCTTGTGACTCAATGCATCTACAACCACATTTTCCTTGCCCTAAATATACTTTATCTCAAAGTCATATTTGCAAAGGAACTCCATCCACCTTCTCTGTCTAGCATTCAGATTAGGCTAGGTAAAGATATACTAAAGGCTACGGTGATCACTATGAAGCTCAAATTGATGTCCCAAAAGAAAGTGTCTCCATCATACCAGAGCATGGACAACCATAGCTAACTCTAGATCATGAGTAGGGTAGTTAAGCTCATGATCCTTGAGTTTGTAAGACTCATAGGTAATCACTCACCCATCTTGCATGAGCACTGCTCCAATACCCTCTAATGATGCATCAACACATTAAACAAAATCTCCCACTGGATTAGGCATAGCTAGGATAGGTGCACTGGTCAAACACACCTTGAGACTCTAAAAATCCTCCTCACACTTCTCTGTCCATACAAACTTCTTCCCTTTCCACTGAAGAGAAGTAATAGGATGTGCCACCCTAGAGAAGTTCTTCATGAACCTATGGTAGTACCCCACAAGACCCATGAAACTACGTACTTGGGTGATCCCACAATAGTGGGTTACACTTTTTTGGAGGAATAAATTCCTCACGAATTCGAAAGGTGGGAGGATTTAGTCAGGTAATTTCGATAGAAAGTACCTGATTATTTCAATCAGAACATTAATAGTTTCGATTGAAACTACCTTTTTTGCTTAGTTTCTATCGAAACTAACCTATTTTCGATCGAAACTAAGTTAGTTTCGATCGAAACTAAGCTAGTAAATATTTTAGTGGGATTTTGACCCATACACATGTTAAACTAAGAAAGTACTTTCGATCAAAACTAATTAGTTTCGATCGAAAGTACTTTCTATCGAAACCCCCAAAATTGAGGCTATCTACAAAGGCTAACAGAAATCTATAGTTTTCATGGCTTCGGGGCTCAAATGGAAGAATAGGGACACCTCCTTTTTCATCACACAAGTACTCTGAACGAGCTTTCTAATGACTATAGATTTGACAAATTTTGAATTAATTAGGTCTGTGTATTTTGACGTGCATCGGATGTAGGTTTTTTATCCAATATAAACTTCCAGGTTTGATGTTCAATGAAAAATAGTAGAAAAGAGAAATTTTTTTTTGAAAAATAATAGTGCCCTCCAACTTTGAGTCTTCTTTGTATCAAAAAAATAATAATTGAATTTTGATAAATACACAACAAGTTATCAGCTACGCAATCAATGTATGTCACAATTACAGTTTACTCTACTTCAAACATTCATAAAATATGCAATAATCATGTTAATGTCATCAAACAAATTGCATGCCCTCTGTATGGATGTTACAAAACCAAATTTGAAAGAAGCGCATTGATATCTATTTTAGAAAAAAAGTTATGTTGTACGAAGTCATTGTACCTTTTTGAAAATGACATTTTCAGCAACATAGCAGTTTTAGTGGGAGAAATAAAATACCATTAAAATCAATTAAAAAAAAATTAAAAAAATATATTTAGAATCTAGACAGAAAATCCTAAAAGCCTCTAGTTTACTTCATCTTCTGATTTCAAACAGTTTAACAACAATATGCATCCGAATGTGAACATTTTTCTCAAAATGTAGACTTCAATGTCCGTTTAGGCAAAAAAGTGTAACCCACTATTGTGGTATCACCCACCTCAAACACATTAGTGGGTGTTGGCCACACCAAAATAGCCTAAATCTTTGAAGGATATACTGAGATACCTTCTCTAGAAATGACATGACCAAGATACTAAAGCTCAGTCTGGAAGAAATCACACTTAGCCGGATTGGCATAAAGTTGATTCTTCCTAAGGCACTGTAGAACCTGTCGAATATGCTCTTCATGTTCCTCCATGGATCTATAGTATATCAATATATCATCTAGGAAGATGAGTACAAAGCAATCTAGGTACTCTTGAAACACTCCATTCATCAAACACATCAATACCGATGGAGCATTCGTCAACCCAAATGGAACCACTGTGAACTCATAATGTCCACAGCGTGTATGGAATATTGTCTTGTGGATATCAGCATCCTCAATTCGTAACTAGTGGTATCCTGACTTAAGATCAATCTTAGAGAACACCTTGGCTCCCTTGATCTGATCAAACAAGTCATCAATGCGTGGCAATGGGTACCTGTTTTTTACCGTTACCTTGTTCAACTGTCTATAGTCGATACACAAGCGTAATGATCCATCCTTCTTCTTCATGAAGAGGATAGGTGCACCCCAAGGAGAAACACTAGGATGGATGCTCCCCTTTTCCAACAACTCCTCTAACTGAAGCTTCAGCTCACTCAACTCGTGAGTAGCCATACGATATGGTGCTCTAGATATAGGCTCTGCTCCTGGCACAAGCTCTATGCGAAAGTCTATGTCCCACTTCGATGGCATACCTGGAATCTCATCAAGGAATACATCAATGAGCTTCTATAATATGGGATGATCTAGAGTCTTGAATTCTCTTTCCATACTGTCTATCTCGTACATGGATACTGCATACATCTGACAACCCTTTTGTATACATTGCTTCAGTTGCGTAGCGGATATCATGCGAAGGGATATGGGTCAAGGAATCCCCACAATGCTACACTCCTTGCCAACATCATCCTTGCAAAGAATAATCTTCTCTCTATAATCGATCTTATCTCCATGGGCTCCCAACCAGTCCATTCCCAAGACAACCCCATATGACCCCAAAGGAATCACATGTAGGTCAACTGAGGTAATGAACTTCCCTAGGTTCAGTTCACAACCATGAACCAAGGAATCTGTAGCTACCCTAGCCCCTGAGGCTAGTTCCACCTACCAACCTAACACTTGCTTTGCAGCCACTATCCCACAATGCTCAACAAGGAAAGGTGAAATGAAAGAGTCGGTCGCTCCTGAATCAAATAATATAGAAATGGAAGTACCCCAAATAGTACCTGAAGTCTCAATGACTGTGCCTTGATGCTTTTCCTACCTTTGATCAAGAGTTGCAAACACTCTATGTGAACCTCCTCCTATAGTAGGCTCTGAGGCTGCTGGCCTCTATGTAGAAAACTATGGTGCTCTCTGTGGACAATTCATCACAATGTGGCCAAATTGACCATAGGTGAAACACCCTGTGCCTCTGAAACTGCCTCTCCCATTGGAGGGTGCACTAGACTGCTAGACACTCCCTCGACTCACACTAGGCTGTGCACTCTGAGCTAGCCAGTTGGACTGATTATGCCTATAGCGCTATCCACTCCTCACACTCTTACCACTCTGGGTAGGAGGTGCAACCTTCTGCTACTGTTGCTGATGCTGACTCTAGCTCTAGTTTTGATTACCTCTATAATAATTGGATGGCTTTTTGAAGTTCCTAGTGCCTTGTGACTAGTTACCTCTATAGCCTACTCTAGAAGCTCCACTAGCCTGACCACCCTGTTGACTCCCATGGCCTGCTGCCAAATTTGCCTCTGCTAAAGTAGCCTTAATCACAGCAGCTCACAAGTCTGTTGGCTCAAAGAGATTCATGTCCCCTACGATGCGAGCATTAAGCCCTTGTACAAAGTGTTGCACCAACAATGTGGTATCCTTGCTATATCTAGCGTACTGCTCCATAGTCAGTGTCAGTTGTCTAAGATTATGAAACTCGTTAGCTCTCTACTACCTCCACTGATCAGATAGGAACCTATCTCTAAAGTTCTTCAGAAAGAGTTCCCAAGTAATAGTGTCCATACAGAGTCCTAGCTTCTGCTCCTCAATCTTCCACCAGATAGCCACAAAATGTGTCAACTACATCATGGTGTATCTCACTTTAGTATTACTACTAAAGGGATGCATCATGAAAACTCTATCCAAAGCTATCAACCAAGTCTCTGCCTCTAAACCAGAATCCTGTCCAGTAAAAGGAATGGCCTTTCCTCTCATCAGGTCTCTCATGTGGTTGGCTGCAACCACTGCTAGATCCACTGAAATAGTCCTCCCACGAGGGCTCCTGGATCTCTCCCTCTGTCTCTCCTCCTACTGGGAGTGATGAGATGCCTCTTGCTCCACTCTGGCTCTCTCAGGAAGGCAATCTAGGATAGCCTGAAGGATCTGCCTAGTATTCATACCCCCAGACTCATCTTGATCCTCTCTCCTTTGTTCACCCCTATCCTGATACTGCTCACTCTCCTGTCTAACACTAGTGGAGGAGCTAGCCTGTCAACCTCCCCCATGGGAACCAGACCTGCCCCTACCACAGCCTCTAGTTGCTCATGTCTTAGGCATAATTCCTGAATAAAATATAGATAGATACAACATTCACCACATAGCTTGAAACATAATCTAAAGAATGAATAAACCATAAAGAAATAATTTAAAAACAAATGTGTAGTATGTCTATGTTTTAGTTTCAAGTTCAAGCTAGACACAACCTAATGGGCATACAATTCCCAGAGTTCCTGGTGTAGAAACTAGAGCTCTGATACCAAATGTAACGCTCTGCCAGGGAACCCAAGAGAGATTAGCGTAGAACATGACACTATGTGTGCTGAATAATTTTTTTTAAAGTTAACATAAAGAAACATACATTTATGCAGAAACAATTACCATTTATACACATGTCTTACACTCACATAGATTTCACGACTCAAGGGTTCCATGACTTTGAATTACTTAAAGCAAAACACAACTAACAATATAACAAAAGATTTCATTTGGATAGATAAATCAAATACAACTTACATAACCATAATTACCAACCTCATGGATAACCATGAAACCACCATAAATTCACATTCACTGCACATGTCGCAGGGTATATAGTAATCACTCTAAACTACTTAATTACAATTTCTAGATTAGGTATCACATGCGATACTCTAATACAAGATTTACAATAATTAAATTACATAATAATGATGAAGGAACATAAAGAGCTCATTTGCAAGAACCATCAAGCACCTGGTACAAGGATGTCGAATCTCAATGGATAAAGAATCATTACCACCCATCCATGTGGAACCACAAAGGTCCACCCCACCATGCTGAGGAGATAACAACAGATCCCAGTCAGATATCTAATACCAAGAAGGAAAACCACTAAGCAAGGGATCCTGATAGCTCTCTAATCCGGTGTACTAATCATCATAAAAAGGAAAGACTCACTAATCCAGAGGCAACTAACAACGTAGGAAATCTAGCATGTGTAAAGGAAGGTGTCATCATGTACATCTAACCCTTAAGTCTCATCCTAGTAATCCAATGGATTCTGGCACTTAAGTGACCATACACAGAGCTAATGACCTCTCAAACTAACAAGGCCACTAACTATGTCAGGTACCTCGCAAGGAAACTAACATCTTCTCAACAGCACCTTAGCCTATACTAACACTCAAGCATGGGTGAGGACACATCTTATTAATCCATTTTAATATCCCCAAATATGTCTTTAGTTATCACTTATTAAGAAACTCCACAATAAGCAATCCAAAAGTCACTTACGGACATAGAACTTATTGCAAGTCACCCCCTACTACACATCTAGGTAACCTACCCTAGGCTTAGAGATCCTAACAAATCTAGCATAGGTGACAAACCTAGTGTACCCCAAATCCAGTATCCCACACAATCAGGAACGGTCACATAGGTACACAAATAGATAGCAAAATCGAAAGGGTCACATGATCAATTTAGGGTAATAACATGAACACACACGCCATATAAAAATAGAAATGATAAACACTCCCCTCCGGCCTTTGTATACATCCTAGGTCAACTAATGGCCCCAAAAATAACACATTTAAGCAAAAAAAGAACCATAATGATGCATAAAATAAATACGTCCTAAAGGACTCAAAAATGAACGTAAGAGAAGAACATTTACAATTAACCCCATTCCAATCTTCATTCAATCACTTAGGTTTGAGAAATAAATAATGTCATTCAAATTAATCTTATTTAAAACTCTTTCTACTATTTTAAATAATCTAATTGAAATATTCATTAAATAAGTTAAATTAAGTTAGCAACACCTAGTGTCCAACATTACCTCAGAATTGCCAAATTAAAATTAAGACTAATTAATTTTAATCAACATAACATACCAATTGAAAATGATAATTAAATCCTATTAACATATTAATTACCATTAATAACTAACACCTTAATTTAAAATTAATAAATAAAATATGTTAATTAAAACTAATAACTAACATATTAATTAAATTTAGTAATTAACATAATAATTCAAAACTAATATTACACATACTAACTAAGATTAATACTAAAAATACTAATTAATATTAATATCTAAAATACTAATTAAACTTAATATTTAAATTACTAATTAAACCATATAAAATAAACAAATAAAAATGAAATTTGTTTTTATTGTTTTAAAAAAAATGTACTAACTTTATTGGGGAGGTGGGCCCCATGCACCCTCCCCCAAATCCTCATGCGCACCGCTGCCCAAGGCAGTCGGCTGCGCTGGCAGCCGTGCTGCTGTAGCAACACGGTACTGCCGGAGCAGTTCAGCTGCACTAGCAGCGCGGTACTGCATCCGTAGTCCCCGCGGGGGTGGTGGGGTTGGGACCCACCCCCCCAAAACAAACCTTTTTATTATTTTTTTTTTGTATAGTTTTTCTTTAAAAACCACAAATTTCAATCAATTTTTTTTTAAAACAAAAGTTTTTATTTTTTTATTTTTTTTAAAACAATTACGAAAATGGAAAAATTAAGAAAGGGACTTTTCCCTTTGTCTTTAGCTAATTTTGTCTTCTGGGTATTTTATTTTATTTTTCCACCAATTTGTACTTTTCCAGAGAGTACATTTTTTTTTCAATTTAATTTTTCCAAAGCAATTACAAAGGAACTATATATTTTTTTTCTCTATAGTTTAGACTATAGCAAGGATTAATTTTTTGATTTCTAAGAGTTCTAGAAGGGATCTTTTTACAAAATTTGGATAGCACAACGATACTATGCTAAGTTATTTAAAAACATGAAAATAATAGATCTAGGGTTTTATAGACACCTGGAAACCTAGAAATACTTATAAACCATATATAAGCAAAAATACCCAACATGCATCCATCTAACCATTGAAAAACTCCAGATTTTACAAAATTGAAAACAATACATGGAGGAACAAAACCTACCTAGAATCCAATGCAAGAAACGAAGGAATGTGTCTTTGAAGATGATAGCAAATATGAAACCCTTCAAGCACAATTCAACCATAGATTTGGAAACTAAAAATTTTTAAGCACATACAAGCAAGAAAAATCCCAAAAACTTCAAAGCAACAAGGATCTACAACAATCCACAATCCTTCAAAAATCTCAAATCACCAAGAGCTCTCCAAATCCAAAAACCTGTTATGAGAGAATGAATGACCAATTCCCGCTAAAGAGATTCAAATTCCCCTAAACATGCAAAGGTTGATGACAACTCCCAAGTCAATCCCTAAAAAGACTCAACTTGAAAATTGAAAGTAATCCAAATTAAATAAATAAAATATACTTTATTGCCACAACTCAACTTTGACTCCTAATTTCAAGTTGAGATATTTGAATTTGAAAATACCTTTTCAACACATTCATGCATTTGTAATTAATAAAATATTTAATTAAATAGATTAAATATTTATGTCACAATAATGCATGCAACCAAATATTTAATTATTTAATTAATCATATAAGTACATTTACATACTCAAGAGAGAGGGTATTCAAATTTTGTCAACCTAGGCAAATCTGGATATGGTAGTCATACTGAAACTCATCCAACATTAGGATGATTAGAATTAGGCTAGGGTTTTGGATCTGTATGTTACCTCCCCTCTTTACCATTGAGATAAATATTTATGAGCATGCTCACTCCTCCCAATTCAGGGAAGATGATGCCCTGTACCTGCAATCCTATCATCAAAGAACATGCATGTACATACATAATATAATATCGCAAACAATGATAGGGATCGGTCGAACGCGTGGATCTCGTCGAAGCAAGTAACTACGTCTCCGTCCTCTACCACAACAACATGCAAACAGATACATAAACATGATAACCATACACATGCAAGTATGGGGTAAGTACAACATAATCAAAACATAAATCATCACATCATGATAATATCAATAACATCATAATCAATAGTCACCATCAACTGAAAGAATAGTAGCTCTCATAAAAGTAGCCTAAAAGTATTCGGCCAATCAACTGAAACCAATGCCTAAAATAGTACAGCATCACAAACTAAAAAGAAAAACATGAGTGGGTATTACAACCTCCCATTGAAGCACTCCACTTTCTTGACAACAACATCCCATATTGTGGTGGTATATCAACAACAAGAAAATTCATAGTCATTACCACATCAGGACATATAGCTAATTTATAAGGCATAGCCTCAATGGTACCAATCACAGGGACTTCTCTAAAGTCCATTGCTTGACATCTCCCATTAGGAGTGTCAACCTGTAATCCCATAGACCTCATAATTTCCACTGGCATAATAGTATTAGATGCTCCTAGATCGATCATACAATTTTTTTTCCATTTATTATTAGTGAAAGATAAAATGGATCAACAACTTTTGGGGAAGAAGTTGTATTCAAGAAGATTTGAGGAATCTCAGAGGTTAATACTTCAACTTCCTTCCCTTTGTTAATTAGTTTCTTGTCAATATTCTCTAGATTTTGGACTTTCATTATGGGCACACTGTTTAATAACGACAACACCTTTTCCTTGTGTTCTTTGATTCTCATCATTTCTAGAAATGGCACCTTCATAGTCATTTGAGATAAACAGTGACCCATATCTACTAGAGTATATTTCACATATGAGGATTTTGATTTTTCAACAGTAATGTTATTTTCCTCAATATGCACATTCAGAGTTGGTTCTTTTAACTTTTAACTTTCTATCTTAAAAGTAGAAGTACCCGTTTCTTGCTCTTTTGATTCTCCTTCTTGTACACCATTTGGTTCTAAGGCTTTTGTTATAATTTTGACCTTAGGCTTGTTTGCATTTTCCCCAGGTCCTTCCTTCTTTTGTACATGTTTGGTGTCTATATTTTTTTCTTTTATAAAGACACCAGATGGATAACTACCAGTACCACTAACTACCCTGTTTCTCAAATGGTAGTTGCTTCTAACCTTGTTAACTAAATTTGCAGTAATCCTAGCTTTCTCTTCATCTGAAGCTTTTCTAATAAGTGGAAGATCCTGATTGTTTTGAGCATAACATCTTATATGGTCATTCATTTCCTCTGCTTCACTATCTAATAAAATCTGCTGACGATGATTTTCTACTCTTCTTTGTGAACTATAAGAATCATGATTTTCAATTTCACTGTCCGAATCTATATCATGACATGAATAAGCATTTGTCATATTGCAATCACATTGTTCACCTTCATCATTTCCTTGTTCTTCATTTGTTTTCAAATTGAAGGAAACAATACAAAAATCAGGGTTGTGTGGGGCATCACAAGCCTCACATCAGAAATCATCATTGCATAAGTGGAAAACATTTTTGTGTAGAGGATCTGGAGTTCTATTATCTAGTTTCTTTTTTCTGAGTGGAACAATAGGCTTTCCATCCTTGAACTGAGTTCCATAAGGATGGTTTTTCATTCTATCTCATGGATTCTAATTGTTATTATAAGAAGTCCTATTGTTCTGAGGAGCCCTATATTCTTTATACTCTGGTTCTCTTTGGTTACTCCTACTAAACCTTGAATCATCTCTTCTATTTAATTTACCAGACACCCTTATGTTAATTTCAATATTTACTACTATTTTATAAGCATCAGTAAGAGTTCTAGGGTTTTTATCCCTAAGAGCATACCCCATTTTAGAATAAAAGGCATTTAAATAAGTTGCTAGACATACCTCTTTATCTAGCATTATTTGCTGAAACAATTTGTGCATTGCTCTTTGAAATCTGGTATTAAACTTAATGACCTCTTCATTGTAATTATTTTTGATGTTACTGAATTCATTCAGCAAGAATCCCTTGTTTGTCTTGTCACCATACTGATCTTTAAATAATTCAATCAACTCATCCATGGAAGAAACAAAACCATTAGAAAGGCTCCTAAACCATTCTCTAGCATCCTCTACTAGAGACTAAACAAAAAGTTTCATTAACACATCCTCATGAGTGATATTTAAATCATCAACAAAATCAATGAATTTTCTTAAATGTGTTTCATAAGAAATAAAATTATTACCTGTGAACTTTGGGAGCTTTTCTCCTATATCACCCACATCTTTTGGAAATGTATTGGGGTATCCAGGGATACCAATGAAGTTAAACTTCTTATACTTTTCAGTATGTAATGGTTTTCTTTGAAAATTATCATTGTTCTTAAAAGTAGTGGCCTTTGCTTTAGAAGGTGTTGTATTCTCTGTTCCAGCATAAGAATATCTGGATGACTGCAAAAAATCTATTTTCTTCTTCATTTCAATTTTTGCAGCCTCCATCTGTGCCTTTTCTAATATTTTCTCCATGGTCTCCTTTTCCACTCTCAATCTCTCAAGATCAATATCCAACTTGGACATTTGCTCTATTAGGTCCTTGTGAACTTTAGGTTCTTCACTTTTGCTTTCAGTCATTTTTTTTTTACCTCTTGTATCATCCTTTTGTAAACTAGAAGCTCTATGAGTAAGTGGTATTTCTTGGTCCTTTTGAGACCTCTCTATATTCCTTTTAGTTTGATATCTTAAAGATCTTCGTTTCATTTTTTCAACATCTTTCTTTTCATGTTTTATCTTTTTTTTTTTTCTCTTTTTCCCTTTTCATCTGTTGAATAAGGGCAAGATGTTTCATGATGAGTGCCTCTTCTTCAGCAAGCTCATCAGAGGGACCTTCCTCAGATTCTAAAGTGACTGTATTTTTTCCTTCCCTCTCACTAGAATTAGAAGTAGCTATAGATTTTTCTAATACTTTCTTTGTGGCTTCTTCATATTCTGAAGTATTTCCATCATGAATGGACTGATTACTACCTACCTCTCTCCTAGTATTACTTTCTCTTCCTCTTGGAGGAGTTTCATCTATGTTCTCTTGGTTTATTTTCTTTCTCCAAGACATTTCCATTCTTGAAGTTGAAGTGAATCCACCATCTAATGGAACTTCAGGATTCCTTCTTGCTTTTGATCTAGTATTCATCATAAAAGATATTTTCTTAACTTTTCACTGATCTCAGAGATTTAGTTTTAGAGACACCACCCAACAACAGTTAGGGATGGATGAACACTATCAAAAGAAATTTTGGCAACTACAACTGATTTTAAAAGAATTAAAGGTCTTGACCAGAAACTATGGAATGCTCTACTGTAATAAATCCCTAGCGGAGTCGCCAATTTGTTAGGCGACTCGAATGGGCTAACTCAACTGCAATGAAAAATTTTAAACTTTAGAACACCAGAGATTTCTGAATACTTGAACAAGACTTTACAATCTCTATCCCCAGTAGAGTCACCAATTTGTTAGGGATTTTCTCGCAGGGCCTCTAAAATTCTTGAATACTTGATTAACTCTCTGACTCCCAATGCCTTAAAATTCTGACACAAGCAAGAGAAAACTCTAATTGATGAGGTATTTTGATAACACTGGGGATACCTATTATCACCTCCTTCTTTTTTGAGATCCACTGACTCATGCAGGTTTTACCTATGATTGATTACTAACTTGACAATATCTTTAGAGTGGATTTTTACTTATGTGCTGAATGTTCTTGTTCTTATATGGATAAATAAATAACAACGCAGATAAATATGATTACTCTAAGGAAAATTTTAACAATCCAAATCATTATCTTGATGATGACAGACAACAACATGATAAGGAATTTCACCCTTCTTTAATTTTATAAGTCTTATGAATTTAGGAGGAATAACCTATTTGATTTTCTCTTTAAGAAATCAACAAACTCAAATTGTAAACTCTGTGAGTACAATTGACTTTAAATATATGCTCTTTGTGTAAATGTAATTGATTTTGAATAGTTTTAAATATTTGGATGATGATGGATTACTTGACAAGTTCTAGACCAGTGCCTATCCTTGGGCTATAGAGTCAAAAGACATAAATCCATAGAGATAAACAAATAAGAATATTGTAGGATGCCTTACAAATTACCTTTTCGTTCCCGCAATGTTGTATCAAATCCTCAATCACTATTGTACTCTTTGAAACTACTCACAAAATTTAATTCTCCCCTTAGAAGAAAATTGCAAATAATTGGGTAGCTACCTTATAGACAATTTGTTTAACATGCCTTACAAATTAAACATAAAAGAGTACACACAATAAGCCAAGAGACAACAACAATATAGAATAAAGTTGCACTATGTTTTATTTATAAATTTCTGCTTAAGTACATATAAAGGCTAAAAGCTCAAAAACACAGACTGACATCTAGAAGTCTGGCTTACAATTCTATTTCATCTCTCTTAAAAACTATTACATTTGATCTATTTATAGGTCTAAACCATCTTGGAATCCTTAAGATAAGGATGCAACAAGCTTCAGATGGTTTAAGAAACCTAAACCTAAAATTTGTAGAAAAGGAAAAAGAAAAGAGTGACCCAAGCGGTGGAATGGCAAAAGTAGAGAATGAAATTTGATTTGATTCTTGTCTTAATATAATATTTGACACCTTTAGTTGTGTATATTGAGGATAGTCTCATATTTGAATTTTGGTGATGACTAACCTACTTGTCTTTCAAGAAATCTGTACAAGGTGTTCTGACATTCCTTTATTCTTCATCAATGATCTCCAAATCTACTGTCACTGGCTTCTTCTTCTTAGGCTCTGTCAGAATATCCCAGGCAGTCACATCTTCCTCTTTTGGCCACTCAAAATTTTAAATATTCTCCAACTGAGTCTTTTTCCTCTCCCATCTAGCATCTGTTATGCTCTTAACATTAGATATGAATTTATTGCAATCTGATTCTTCTTTAAATGCCTCATCCAGAAGTGCATTGAACCTCTCCATACCCAATTCTCCTTTTTCAGAGACATAAATGTATTTATTGGGAAGTACACTATCAAACTCTGATATCCAAACCCTAATGGTTTGATTTGATCATCCTCAGCCCTAATTGGAGGTACAAACCTACTATAATCTAACCCAAATATCTTTAATTTGGCCTCAATTTGATTGCCTTTACCTTTGAAAAAGGATAAGGTAGCCCCAATTTTCTCTATCTCGGTACCTACCAAAGTTACTATTTCTGGCAAATGTGATCTTAGTGGATAAACTGATGCTAATCTCTCAAAAAGTGATGTCTTCCCAGATGAAGTTGCATAGTAGGGGTTCAAAATTGTCAAAAAACTTGCCACTTCTGTCTGTAGTCCTGGAAATCTACCATATGCTCCATCTACTATATCTATCTTCACCTTAATAATATTAATTCTATGCTACAAAATTGATACCAATGCTGCGAAGATTAAACCATTATGCTCAATGATCCTCTACTCTGCTTCAACCAATATATCCTCTGTATCATCATCATAAATTTCATCATTTGTAACCTCCTTAGGCTCAATAGGGGTAGGCTCTATTAATTCCATTAGCTATTTGGTAAGCTCATCTATAAGCTTATCTTTTTCCTTGATTTTTATTAGGACTAATTCCCTGTCTTTGATAATATCACTAGTGTCACTAGTGAGCTTTTGTAAATTTTCTGATAGCTAAGTTGTTTTTGTGTCATTTATCTAAGAAAAATGAGTCATTACTTGGGCTATCTCCAAGTCTCCTGTGTTTTCAAGTATCCAAATAATCTTGTTTCCCTCCATCTTTTCCTAAATATTAAGAATAGATGGCTTTTGATCCTTAGGAGCTAGGCTCCACATTGCAAGAGCTTGAGATTTGGGGTTATAACCAAACCCTCTCATGATATTTCCAACCTGGGTCTCTGATGACAATTTGATGTTAGGCTATCTTCTAATTTGATCTATGATAAAGGCCGAGGACAAGTCCCAACCTTCAACAAACAACATACCACTGGCTTTCACCAGTTCTCTATCCTGCTCTGGTGTTATTTCTTTAGATTCAGGATCATATTCCTACAATGCTTGTAAGGCTTCCTTAGTTACTGGATCACCTCCTGCCAAATGCAAATGCTTCCCAACTTGCTGCTGCTTATTCCAAATAAGGAAATCTTTGAATTCCCTATTTTTTATGAAGTTGTCATCTTTAAGGAATTCCTCCTGATGCAACAGTCTTTCATCAATACATGATCTGAGGGGTAATTCTTCCTCTTCCTCAACATCTTTCTGTAATTTCTTCCCAGCCCTAATTTTCTTTCTCATCTGATGATCATAGGGTCTATTTATAGTTATTAGGGCTCCAATTTTATCAATTCTTCTTTTCTTATAGGGCTCCCCTGCTTCCACCTTTTTTTTAAAGAAGGGGCTCATTTGATATTTCCTTTTTGTGGGACCTCTGTAAGGTCAATAATATTTTCACCTTCATCTGGTTGACCATATGCAATTGCCTGATATTTTGGATTGGTGGAAGGTGAAAGGTAACCTTGGTCACTATCGTCATCATATTTAGATTCTGAATGATCTTTGTGGCCGTTTTCAGGCACTACTAGTGCATCTTCCAACTGATTGCATAAGAGTGTGTGATTATCTATCATTGCATCTAGCCTCTTGATATAAGGAAAATTAGGATAGAATCCTCCAAAACTCATTCCTTTTCTCCTTACCTGTCTTTCAAAATCCATTAGTTCATTAAATTTATTTTCTCTTTTACTTACCTCCTCATCCTCTAAGATATTTCTAATCAGATCTTCTTCCATACATTCTTCATGTATTTTGGTGTAAGGGATGGTGGGTGTAAGCAATTTCCTCGCACTTAGAATGAACCCCTCTATGTCAACATGTGTATGGAGGGCTACATTCATTCTGTAATGATTCAACCATGCATTCACCTGATCTAGGCCCCCTTTTCCAATCAAAAAATTGTAAATCTCAAACTGCCTAGGGGTGAAATTTCCCTTTTTGTGTGGAGAAAGATGCTCTTTATCTGTTGCAATGAACTACCAGATGAATTCCATGGCAGCTATCCTAGGTGGCACATGAAATGGAAAAATATGTGGAGGGTAAGGACAACCATAAACCCTTATGAGGGTAAACTCCTACTCATAGTAGAAATCACCCCAATTATGATCTCCTGGCCATTTGTCCAAATACTGACAGGGCCTCAACAATTGAATTATCCTAATAGGAAATATAGGCTTATCAACCCCTAAACACTTAAGTAATGGATATATTATCCAATTCTCAAAAGCACAAAACTCCTATTTTCTAGATGTGTAATTCCATACTATGATGCAAAACTGAATAGGGTTAGGCTGATTATGGTGAAATCTTTGCGGCTGTAGTGATTGACAATCCAAAACTGTATAATTGTAATAAAGAATCATATGCATAAGTATTGAATAATGTATGAATTTTGGATGATCCTTCTTAGCTTGTATGTCAATAAACCCCTGGTGCATCTGATCAATAATATATTGAATATAATCATAATTTGAAGTGGTGTGAACACTCTTCATATCTAACACCATCATCAAAATTTCAGAAGTGATTCTATCTGCTCCAACATCTCTCCCAAGCACTCTACATAGTGCATATGCGATGTAATTCATGTAAAAGTTTAACTCCTTGAAGAAGTATGGGGTTTTCCCTTCCATAGGGGTTACAAAGGCTTTCAATTTATTAGGGACACAGTGGTCCTTGATCAATTTAGTAGGAATACCAGACTACCTGGTATATCTATTTTCCAAACTCTTCAAATTTATCTTAGTAGCCATTGGGTAATACACATTAAAAGCCTTCATAAAAGAATTGTTGTATAGGGTGAGTAGAGGCTTTCCATCATCCCTCTTAATGGTTTTTATCAAAGGGTCATATCTACTAGCCAATTCTAATATGAAGTCTACATCAACAAAGACATCAAGAACTAATAATCTAGCCAAACCATAGGTCCAAGGATTCGAGACAGGCATGGGTCCATCACTATTATTATAAAAGTAATTGAAGAGTGAATATCCTGATGACCCTGGTGTTTTAGCATCTCTAATAAATGACATATCATCAATCAAAACATTAGCACTAACCTTTCAGTTTTGACTAGAACCAGGAAGTAGAGTGAGGAATTCATTTGAGAAGTTTCTCTTTGCTTTTGAATCATCCTCAACATCTTCATTTCTCCCACTGGTAGACGCCATACTCTGGGCCTGACTTAAACCCTAGTTTTGTTCTGATCACAAAGCTAAATACCAATATTGAAACAAATACTATCAAAGCCTCACCACAACTATAAATTATGCTGAAATTCTATAATTCTGAACTCTGGAACACTGTCAGCCGCAATCTTTACTAAATTTCAAATCAAATAATCACCCTCAGAAAAACTTTGGCACTAGAAACCTCAATTGTTCATAAGCACACTAAAACTCTGTAAACACTTCACTTTGGGAAATAAAAGCTTGGTAAAATGAAATGATAATGAACAAATATACTTATAATTTCCAATTGAATGTGGATTGTCACTTCTGGCTGGTAATTCCATCACTTCATTATGAGCTTCATATGCTGTGACATCAATTTATGGCATCAACCATGTCATTCATACTGTCAGACAATTAATTCTTGATGAGTGATCTCGCATAAAAACCCTATAAAATTCAAAATATAATTGCAATCACATCTGTTTGGCTGCATTAACTCATACTATGTCTATTTTCCATTTGTCATAATACTTAAAACCAGCGTGGTTAACAACTATTCATAATGGCATCGCTGAAAAGTCTATATTAACTTTGATTTATTTCTAGCGACTCGACGACTGAATCAACCTCTTTGTTGCTTAATGTTTTTACTAACTGCAATTCTTTTAGGAGACTTAGCGATTACTGTCATATTAACTCTTTGATCCATGGTTGTCATGAGAACTCACAATATATTGACTTAACCCTTCATTTTATGGAGACTTCTTGACACAGCATTCTTGTTAACTTGTCTTTTACCTTGGGTTATGTCTGGAGACTCAGCGATTGTCATTTTTCTGTCGCTGGATAAATTCATTAACCTTTATTTGATCATGCAACTCCATGACAACATTGTTTTTCTTAACTAATAAAGTTAACTTATAATCATGGGTTTATTAAGAGACAACGTGACTGAGGAAAACTCAAATTCGCAAAATGAAATAACCAACCCTGCTTTTATCAAGAGACAAAGTGACAGTCGTTGGATCTTTTCTGAGATGAATGGTCTGTAGCAAGTCTCATATCCATATCAGCATATTCCATTTAATTAAGAGACAATGTGACCAAAGCTTTTTGCTGAGTCTCAATACCATAAAGAATATTATATTTTTCTAATGAGACTCAGCGACAAGGTAATAAGCGCATGCAAATAAGTTATGTTTTAAAATATGAAAAAGGTATCACAAAAATATAACCTGGACTAAGCACTTAGGGTTTTGACATTTTATAGAAAAATTTAACCTTATGCTTAGGGTTTTTGTCATTTTGAACTAGGATTTGGACAAAAATACAAATTTCAAAGAGATAGATGATTTCAACAATAAACCTTTACCTTCTGGACACAAGAAGAACAAAGATCTCAAGAATTTTCAAGGTAAACTTTCAAAAGCAGGAACATAACCAACAGGCCACAACATTAGTTTTTCCCTGGATATACTTAACCTTAAAATCATATTCACACAAGAATTCCATCCATCTACGTTGTCTAGCGTTGAGTTTAGGTTGAGTGAAAATATATTCAAAACTACGATGATCTGTATGGAGTTCAAAATTGTTCCCTAACAAGAAGTGCCTCCATTTCACTAAAGCATGAATAACTGCTACCAATTCTAGGTCATGGGTGGGTTAGTTAAGCTCATGGTCCTTTAGCTTCCAAGAATCATAAGCAATAACTTTTACTTCCTACATAAGGACTGCGCCAATCCCTTCTAGAGAAGCATCGATACAAATCACAAAATTTCTTGAGGGTTTCAGAACTGTAAGGATGGGTGCACTGGTCAACTTCTCTTTCAAACATTAGAAGGAAGCCTCACACTTCTCTTACCAAATAAATTTCTTTCCTTTTCTCTATAAGGAAGTGATTGGGTGAGCTATCTGAGAGAATCCCTTGACAAAACACCGATAATACCCTGCCAGCCCCATAAAGCTGCGGACCTCAGAGACATTATTCGGAGTTGGCCATTCTACTATAGGCTGAATCTTTGCAGGGTCAACTACAATGCCACTCCCTGAGATGACATGACCCAGATATTTAAGCTCTGTCTAAAAAAACTCACATTTTTTTGGATTAGCATAAATTTTATTTTCCCTTAAACATTGCAACACTTGGCGAAGGTGATCTTTGTGTTCCTCCATTGTTTTGGAGAATACTAAGATGTCATCCAAGAATACTATCACAAATTTTTCCAAATAGGTTCTGAACACCCCATTCATCAAGCTCATAAAAACAAAGGGAGCATTAGTTATCCCAAATGGCACTACCATAAACTCATAATGGCCATACCTGGTATGAAAAGTTATACGATGAATATCAACCTTGTGAATCCTCAGCTGGTGATAGCCTGATTTAAGATCAATCTTTGAAAATACTTTTGCCCCTTTCATTTGATCGAATAGGTTGTCAATGCGAGGCAAAGGATATCTATTCTTAATGGTGATTTTATTAAGCTATCGATAATCAATGCACAATCTGAGAGTCCCATCTTTCTTCTTGATGAAGATTACTGGAGCACCCCATGGGGATACACTGGGTCTGATGAATCCCTTTCCCAAAAGTTCTTCTAACTGCAACTGGAGTTCCCCAAGTTCCTGTGTGGTCATGCGGTATGGAGCTTTAGAGATTGGTTATGCTCCTAGCACAAGCTCTATTTAGAAATCAATGTCCCTTTTAGGAGGCATTCTAGGAATTTCCTTGGGAAAAATGTCTGCAAATTCTTGAAGTAAGGGTTGATCAAGAGTTATGTTTACACCTTCCCCTTCTTCTAAGTCATTAACTGAAACTGCAAACAACTGGCATCCTTTACACATACACCACTTGAGTTGCATTATGGATATCATGTGGAGGGAGATGGGTTTCTAAACCCTAACGATCTTCCTCTTTTGTTCTACATCATCAAAAAACTGGATGCTTTTCTCTTTACAATTTATAATGGCTTCATGAGCCTCTAACTAGTCCATCCCCAAGACTACTCCATAAGAGCATAAGGGAATCACTCGAAGGTCTATAAGGGTAGAAAAAGGTGCTAGTGTTAACTCACAATCCTAGACACAAGAGTCAGAGGCTATCCTTTCCCTAGAGGCTAGCTCAACCTGCCACTTATTTACCTACCTTACTGCCATCAACCCACATTGTTTAACTAGAGAAGGTGAAATGAAAGAGTCAGTGGCTCCTGAATCAAATAGAATAGTGGTGGAAATACCCCCTAACAAACCTGGAGTTTCAATGACCAAACCCTGATATTCCTCTTGCTTCTGATCCAACACAGAAAACACCCTATGAGATCTACCGACATCCCCTACTGTTGTTTCTGAGGCAGCCTGCTTATAACTAGAAGCTGGTGTTGATTTCTGAGGATAGTTTACTGCAATATGACACCCTGTATGTCTAACAAAACTCTTCCTAGACCCATGAGCACTTGACTATTGAAAACTGCCTTGGCTACTATTCTGTTGTGTATTCTACGTTGGTTGAGAATTTGGATAGCGCTTGTTATGCTGCTAGTTATAGGTGTTTCTTGACTGAGACCCACTATTTTTGTTGTTGTAAGAGAATTTATTTTTCTGTGGGTTTTGACTGCCCTTAGATGAGGAAGGATAGTTCTTAGGGCCAGATGTTCTCTGAAACTGATTTCCTTTGTATCCTAACCCAGATTGAGGGGCATTATTCCCTGAATTATACATTTGGCCTCCCAAACCTAAGGTTGCATTCTATTCAACAATACGAGCTTTAATGACTGCTTCACTAATTGACTAAGGCTCAAAGACCAACACTTGGCCTGAAAATTGAATATTGAGTCCTCTAAGGAAGTGTTGAGTAAGCATGGCTTCATCATCCTTATAACCTGAATAAGTTTTGAGTTTGAAGAAGTGTCTTTCGTAATCATCAACTGACATGGTTAACTATTTTAAATTGTGAAATTCTTCTGCCCACTCACTTCTCCAATGGTCTGATAGAAATCGAGCTTTGAAGAGTTCTAGGAATAGTTCCCAAGACAAGGTGGCTATGTCAATGTGCAATTTTACTTTCTTTGTTTCCCACCAAGAAGAGGCAAAGTCCCTTAGGTGAATAATTGCAAATTGAGCCTTGGTGTTATTGTGGTATGGATGCATGGAAAATAACCTTTCCAAATCAATTAAGTATGTTTCAGTGGCGGCACCACTATGTACTCCCCTAAACAAAGGTGGGTTCTCTCTAAGGAGGTCCCGCATGTGAGAAGCTCGCAAGGCATCCTCCTCTATTTCTGGATTCCTTCTCCTAGGGCTTCTTTCCCTTTCCCTCTCATGGTGTTGAGAGACATTAGACTCATCCCGATGGCCCCTATCCTGGCCTACATCAAGTCTTTCCAATATCTGTTGCAGTAACTCCTACATCTGAGCTCCCTAAAAATTCCCTACATGGCTATCAGATTGTTCCCAACTTCCTTCTTCCTCAAACTGTTCTTCTCCTCGAGACCCTTCCTGGTGGGATCTCAGAGGAGTGTTTTGGGAATCCCTTCTACCAAGGGTAACTGAAGGCAACCTAGATAAAACAAGGAAAGAGATAAGTCTAAAGGTTCTAGTCCCAATCTTGGGTTCATGGTTTTAAGGATGGGTGCAAAAGTCTAAGCTTAATGAGCCGATATACCCTGGGTTCCAGTGTGGCAACCTAGGGCTTTGATACCAAGTTGTCATGCCCCACCAGGGAACCCAAAAGAAAACTAGAAAGGTTACTCAGTTAAGAGTCATTACAAAGTAGTAAACTTATATATATATATATATATATATTTATTTATTTAAAATTCTAAAGTTACAAATTTCAATTATAGATTCTCCCTAGGTTCCCCAACAAACAAGACTTAACCATAGCTTTTATTATTAAAGAAAGAATATAAGATCTCATAATTTTCATTATACCATAGTCACTAACATATTCATTTTTATGAACCTTTGTTCGTCTAAATCATTTTAACTTCTAACATTTCAAGATTCCTTTCTTTTCAACTTTTAAAAGAAGTATGCATAAAGTAATGAGCTTCCCTAATAACCATTGCATGTCATTTAGAAATAAACAATCATTGCATTTACAATATCAATATAGCCAATTATTTTATTCTCTTTCATGACCATGAAACATCATAATTCTAACATATTTTTTATAAATAAGATCACTTCTTTTCCATAGTAAATACATTCTTTACATTGAAAGATAGTTTAGCCCTCTTCCCTTTTTCCTAAAACTACCCATCCCATTACATCAATCTAGAATATATCAAATATTAATTTAAATTCATCTCCTCTTAGGAGGTTACATTTATGAAATATCATTACATGATTGACAACAAGGAACAATAAGAAAGTCTTCATCTTCCACAAATTTGGAGAAAGCACAAGCAGGGTCCATCCAAAACTCTACGAACAATACCTCAATAAAATATTTACCACCCAACCATGTGGATATCCAAAAAGGATCCACTCCCCCATTCTAGGAGATAAACACCATGATCCACACAAGAAGGTGATAACTAGGCCATTCCTAAGGAGAGGGTAGTGCATTTCCCAAAAACATAATTGAAACATGAGAAGAATACAAAGCCATGAAACACATTGGTAGAAACTCTAAGACATGCTAGGTGAGTGTCATCGCATAGCCCTCACCTCTTGGGTTACCCTGATTAGCCACTCTAGGCCCCGACCCCCAAGTAGGCACATGCGGAACTGAACATCTCTCATAGGGACGAGACTATCCGATTGTGCTATCGCAATAGCACCTTCTCCCACTCCCATCTGTAGCCTTTAATAGAACTACCAACATGGGTGAGGATTATCTTATTAATGTGTAATTCCCTTCACATAAATTATTATTGTTATCAGTGGATTAAACAACTCCATAGTGGGTTACCCTGGTACTAGCATCTTAGGGCCCCGACCTCCACTATGAGCCACTCACCTAATGTTCCTAGGTTTCCTACCTCTATCAAACTCATCAAAGCTCATAAGGATAAGCATAAAAAGTATACAAGAGTTCATAACATCCACATGGAACATAAAGAAGGTCACACAAGGTCTCTAGGGTACTAGAAACAACCCTAACCCTAATCAGGGTTCCAAATCTTATGACAAGCATATAATTGATCAGAAACATAAAAAAATGTATAAATAGGGTATTCTTCAAGTAATAAAAACTTCTAGCCGCAACCCTAGGTCAAAACCAACCCTAAACCCTTTCAAAAATTCTAAAACACAAACTGGAAGAGTCCTACGTAGGTGGAACCCTAAGCTACGTAGGTGGTGCCCTAAGCTAGGCAGGTGGTGACCTAATCTGTATAGGTGGTACAACCTGTGTAGGTGGTTCTTACTGCATAGGTGGTCATGCATCTTGCATAGGTGGTTCCCAGTTCTACGCAGGTGGTCAGGACCTATGCATCCTCTGGACATCAACCTTCAGATTCCACCTTCCGGGTAAAACTGGATAAGATTGAGGCCCAGAAGGCAGAATCTGAGAGATACCCAGTTGGTAATCCTCAGTTCCCCTTCTAAATAATCCCTCGAAGCTATCTACCATTATGCAAAATCTTCTTATTTTATTCCCGAATGTGCAAGGTACAAAAAGGTGACCACCAAAGGTAAAGTTCTAACTAAGAAGCAGTCTGCAAATTATCTAAAGAATGGGGTTCTATCTGGAAGAAAATACATTCTAAGATGGAAATACACAGAGAAGATAAATTATACAAAAACTCATAAACTAAATCCATAAATAGGTATACTTCCATTATTGCATTTATATGAGATAGCATAGACAACCAAACAAACACAAAAGAATTCCATTGTTCGTATAACCATAGAAGACAGTAAAAAATCATAGCAATTAAAAAGACAAGATTCTCTTTTCTGGGTAGAGCCTACCTAGATTCCTGTGGAGAAACTTTTGACACAATCCAATTCTATTCTCCCAAGCCTATGCTCTTCTAGCCTTTAAACCAATCAGATGCTCTCCCAATGTTTCCTTCTATCCTTCTAATAGTTTTTTTTGATAAGTATAAAGTTTTCTGAATATAATTATCCTCCGTCCTCCTTCCTAACTCCTAATTACTATATTCCCTTAATATAAATACGTTGTAGGATTGGTTTCCCAGGAAGTTCAATCGATGCAACCATCCGTAACTATTTACTGGTTATTAGTTTTGAACATAATAGTCTTTAGATCATTTTAATGAATAGGTAGTTTCCCGAGAACACTTTACTTAAATTACTTCCTTAGTTACTTTTATGTTTTATTTCATGCTTAAGGTAACTATTATTATTTATTCCAACTTTTACCTTGATTAATTACTTTCCCTATTAAAGGAATAATGTAATTTCATATGACAATTAATTTATTTTCTTAAAACAAGAAAGGCACATAATGAATAATTACATACACACATCCATTTATTAAGACATTAATAAGAATATTTATAGAATTACATAAATATATTTATATATAGACATATGCATATGTGTGCACCCATATGCCTATGTTTACATATAACCAAGCAAATATTATTATTATAAAAATCACGCATTATTTAAATATATTAGAAAAGGTATATTACCATGCATATATAACTCCATCATACCATCCAATGATTATTTAACCAACAATTCAACCACAAACAATATTCACCTAGCTCTAGGGATAATAACAAATATCCACAATTGACCAAATGCCAAGCATCAATAAATGGACATCAATCCATAATAAAAGACAATTCCAAAAAGGACCCAAGCCAGGAATAGGGATCAAGGTAAGGATTAGTCTTGCAAAACAAGGTGTTATCTCCATCACAACAAAGATCAAGGATTTAGAGAGCACGCTCAGACCTGTGGAGCCAGGTGGAGACGATGCTCAGTACCTACAATTCTACATCACCAAGGAGAGATACATGTGCATACAAACATATATATACATATATAAGACATTGCAAATAGATGACCATGATTGATACATCATTTGGACCTCAGCTAAGTGAGTAATTACGACTTCGTCCTGAGTCATGAAAACACATCTGACATATATGCCAAAAGTAAAACATCATAAAAGATTCTGGAAAGCACGTTAGTCAAAGTAGCACATTATAAGTGGGAAAGGTTATAATTCCATTTATTGCATCTAATAATTCTTTTTCATAAAGACATTTAATCATGAATACATATATATCAAAACATCTAACTGAGCATAATATCATCTAGATCTAACTAAATGTAAATAACTGAAATCATATAGTTTATGTCAAAATGTCCAACTTAAAAATAATAGTATTGTCATCTAAGAGGGTATTACATGGTGATGTTTCATCAATGTTAACTTCATAGGGAAATGGCTCCAGCCATGATACCCTAGGTGTCATAGCCTGAATGTAAGTGTAATCTGTATCAACTAGGAAACATATCTCTTCATAGTGATTCTCCACAAGTGAACTAGGAATTCTAGTCCTCAACCTCATTCTCTTTTTGAATTCCACAAAGTAGTTTCCCATAATACTATTGAAATTATTGCCTAATTGCTGAATACATTCACTAATCTGTACAGTAATAGGTCTATCCTTCTTGTAAACAATATTTCCCAGTGTAGGAAATGACTTCTGTACATAGAAGAATATGCAAACTAGTAAAGAGCCAAACTTACATGATGAGATTTTAGCTTTTCTGATCGATAGTAAGTTCTCGGCTAGTTGTGTCAATTGAAGCTTGACAAGGTCGTAGGTGTGATTCTTCTTGACTATCTTCCATGCTTGGTCCACGGCTATGCAGGGAACACTTTCTAGTCTGCTCAACTTATAGAACTTGTGTGTAATCACTCTCACTCCAAAGTCAAGTTCTAAATATTTAATTGTAGAGATATTCATACCTCTGTTATTCTAGACAGCTCCAGTGTTAGCTACTATCTCTTCTTTACTTTGATCTCTCATTGTTCATTTACCACTGATAACAGGATATCTAGTTAGTCGATGAATAATATCTTTTGTGATCCTAATTGGTCCATTGTCCATCCATATATGCATATTATGAACTCGGCTTAGAAAAACCTTGATCCATTCATCCTTAAAGTTTGGCAGAAAATCTAGGGCACAAGTTAACCCTTTGTCGGATAAATGCTTGAATTCATGTTTCAGAACTCCATTTTTGCATAACTTGTTTTAGGATTTCCTCAATTTGCTATCACCTACTTTGCCAATCTTAACCATGTAATAGGATCTAACATCTTGGATCATAAGTACCTTTGGTGGGATTGATGAGAGGGCTCCATTCAGATTACCTAACATTGCGCTTTCAGGAATGACTCGAAAGTTAGGTGGTGCACATGCATCACTTCTTACTAGCTTAATTTTTTTTAGCTCCTCCTCCATTCCTTTGACTGGTGCAGAAGAACTTGCAGCCATAGTCTCTGAAATTAGGTTTTGAGAATGAAGAATAGTGTACCTCAGTAAGTAACACTTCACACTGTTCAAAGTAGGGTTGCCGACGGCACGCTGACAAGATTTTTGAAACAAAATTTACTAAGATCAATTCTGCAACTTCTTCAATCGCTTTGTGAATGCTGAAAATTGCAAGGTAAAATGAAGAATAGACTATTTGTCCTTATATAGACTTGAAAGGTCAAGATAGGTAAGCAATAAATATTCTGCTCATTAGGTTAGTGCAAGCCAGCTGTCATTGGCTGACTAACACAACTTGCATACCACTTGGCTTACCATATCGACCATCACACAACTTACTTGGCCAACCAACTTGGTACCTATAGTGCAGTTAACTTTTCTCAGCACTTGTCACAAACATATCTAGGTGCATCTTAACATATGCAGATATGGACTTTGGAACATTTACATATTAGGAACTGATGTAAGATTTGAAATTTAAATACAGTTCCTTACATACCACTGTAGCTCAGTTAGAGATGGTGTGATCACCTAATCCATTAGATTGGGTGACCTCGGCTTTAGTGGATTCACTGCTGCTCGAATCTATTTTTGTTACCCATGGCTGGTTCATCTGTCCTCTTATTTCTTCAATAGTAGGAGTAGGAACTCTTGTCCTACACTCTCTCTTAGTGTGACCTATCTTCAAACAACTAAAATAGACTAGGCTTCCATTCATCCAACTCTTAGATTTCCCTCTGAAATGTGTCTTTAAGCAATCTTCAAGTGCCTGTCCATATTCTTCACAGTAATGACAACTCTGCCTTGTATTATAATCCCAGTTGTAAGTCTTTCCTTTCCTAGATGCTTTTGTTTGTGTCTTTGATGTCCATTGCTGTTTAGCATTGAATCTATAGTCTTGTGCTTTATGACCATGTTTTTAACAGTTGTAACAATAACCATTAAATCTTGGTTTGGGAGGTGTATTACTTACTTTAGCCCAACATTCATGTGCTTTATGTTCAAATTTCTTGCAATTAAAATAGTAACCATTAAAATTAGGTTTAGTATTGGACTTACCTTTCTTGTTTCGACAAATGATTTTTGTATGACCTGGTTTTCCACAATGGTGGCAAACAGGCTTGTTGTGCTTTGTCTTTTCATTCCTCCTTTCACCATTCTTAGATGATTCTCCTTTTTCAGTAGATGTCTTTGGTTCAGTGTGACCTAATCCAGTAGAATCCTTTGGCCTCCTTGATGCTTCCATCAGATTCTCAAAATGAGTCAAAGCTTCATTAGGTTTATTCAACCTTTAATTCAGTTCCTTCTCAGATCTCAAGTCATCTTTCAATTGATTGTTCTCAGATCTCAGATTCATCATTTCCATATCTTTCCTATTAATCTCATGATTTGTAAGTAGCAGTTGATTTTCCATGTCAACCTAATTGATTGTCATCATTTGCACATCATGTGTCCTTTCATCAAGTCTGTCAGTTATCACTCTTTTATCTTCTTCTGCCATAGCTTTGTCATCTTCAACTTTCTTCTTTTGTTCCACTACTTCACATAGTCTCACTATTTGCATTTCTTGTTCTCTTTTCAAGTTTCTAACTTCTTCACACAGTGCATTGTTCTTTTCCTATAGATCTGCAATTACTGCATCACTCTCAGTAGAATATCCATTCTAAAATAGATTTGCAGTGTCATCTTCTTGGTAATGAGTATCATTCATTTGTTTGGCCAAATCTTTCCTAGCTGTCAATGATTTCTTCAATTCCTATCTTGCTATCTCAAGCTGATGTAATGCTAGCTGA
>MU224744.1:1018494-1045233 GCA_018584345.1 Thuja plicata
GGCCAAATCTTTCCTAGCTGTCAATGATTTCTTCAATTCCTATCTTGCTATCTCAAGCTGATGTAATGCTAGCTGAATCTTGATCTTCTGATTCTCAATGACTTTACCCAACTTGTAAACCTCCATCTCAAGATTTGTACTCACAAGATGATTAAAATCTTTTTGTAGGTGAACTACGCTCTGATACCAATTATTGGAAGTACAATAATGGGGAAAGAAAGATGCTAAGAGGGGGGGTGAATTAGATCGTAAAAATTAACCACTTAAAACAAATTGATCCACATTCATACATATATGAATTTAACCTAATATCAGATAACATCAACAACATGAAATGTATAGCTCATAACATAGAATTTGGTTAACCCAGAAACCCAAATAGGTAAAACTGGGGTGGGGATGACACCCACAAAATCTTCACTACTGCAGAAATAAAGTGTGTCTGTTAGGGCTACAAGAGTTTGATTGCAACGTGCAATCTACCTAGTTAAAAGGTCTATTCAGTTAAGAACTAAAGATCATTACAATCTACCTTGTTAAAGGGTTTCAACTTACAGTAAAGTAAGCACTCGGCTAAGAGATTTAAAACGGTATGCTAGAACCACTCTGTTAAGATATTTCACCTAATGCACCTGTTAGAATGTTTCAAGTAGTGATCCTTTGTTATGCACTTAGATGCTAATGACAAATCTACTCTTTCCAATACCTTCTGTGATCTCACAATCTGATATGTCTTTATTATGCTTTTCACTACTCTGTCATCCTGCTTGATCTAGGCTTCTTCTCAAAATGACTTACTGTTCATCTCTCAAGAACAACAACCGTTCTCTTCCAAATTGTATATCTCTCACACACTTGTTTTCTAGGGTTAGAAGCAATCTTATATGTCTTTATGGATCTAGCAATGAGATCTAGATCAATGATCAAGATCTATAATTTATGCTTCCAATGCATTCTAATTTCCTAATTGGCTCCATGCCATGCATAGTATAAATCAATTAAATGCGTAATTAACTCAGTAGAAAAATATTAAATGCGTATAAATGTCGGCCCAAATCTCATACAAGTCAGCCTAAACATTTTACATCAAAGTTTGAATCAATCCTGACATATATGCAAAAATTGTTCTGCTCGACACTTAACATCTCTATCGCTCAGCACTTAATATTCTACTTGGCTCGGCATGATGTAACTCGGAAACTTAAGAATTACTTGGCAATGTTGCTCAAAATTTAATGTTTAGCTCGACTATAGTGATAACCAACTAAAACTGCCTAAGTAAATGACTAAGTGTTGGTCACTAATCATCAACAAAACTTAGGGATTAACACCAACGTGCCCTATGGTTTATTTCATGTAGAGGATGTTAGAGCTTACATTCATTGTAAATTGGAATATTTAGGATCAACAAAAATAAATGAACAATATGAGAAATTTTGTGATGATAACATGGTGCTGAAGGATGAGCACAAATTCATAAAAAAAAAAAGTTTTCATCATGCAGATAACTATCCTGATGAATTTGAAGATGATAATATAAGATTCATCTTGAGAAAAAATCATGATCAATTTATGTGGTGTGACCAACCATGTAATATTACTAAGTAAGAAATTCATGTTGTAACCGGTCTATGCTCAAATGGTAATGTACCTGCTCTTTGAACCATTCCAAAGGAGGAAGTGATCATGCTGAAAAAAATCAAAGTATGATGGTCATGCCATGACAGTGAATGATATTACAGATGAAGAGGTAAAATATGCTTCAATGGTTATTGTTTATAAAGTATATCATTCTAGTAGAATGAACAACATACATGGTGGTGCTATTCATACAATACACATGATGATTAAGGAGAATTAAGATTATGATTTGGTAGAAACCTTGAGAGAAAAGTGAAGAAAGATGTTGAATAATTAATGACACATAAAGGTTTCATGAAGGAGAAAATTGAGAAAGAAAGGGATAAGCATGCTACATAGCAAGAAAATACATCCGATGTAGTTAGAGATAAAGATGAAGTTAATTTTTTTGGTATAACCAGTAGTACCCCAACCGGTCAATAGACTAGAAGTGAAACACAAGTAAAGAAGCAGAAACCTTCTCCTCCTATCATGACAAAGAAGAAACTAGAAAACAATGCTAATCCCAAGGCTACAATAGTTAAGGAGACACCAAGCATTGAAAAGATAACAAGAAAGAGAAAGAAACAAAAGACACAAAGATCCAAGAAAGATGATGATGGAGATAATGAGATCAAAAAATCAGAGAAAGAATAGAAGGAGCTAAATACCAAAGGTAAAAAATCCAAAGTAGTAGGTTCTCCCACTACTAAATTTCTTGAATCTAATTATTTTAGAGTCAATTTTGGAAGTTTTATTTCTGTTGAAAACATAGTGCTTAGAGTGAAGAACTATGGTGTATTAGTTGGTGTTAGGAATTTTTATGATAAGGTCAATGAACAAGATCAAAAGATGATTGAAGATATTGTAGTGTATAGTATGCATAAGTTGAGTAAAGCATCTATTGAATTGCAACGTCAAATTCCTAAAACATTATATAATAAAATTGACGCAAGATGGAAAAATGCACTTTCTAGGAATAGAGAGTTGGTAAATAAACTTTGTTGAGTCTAATGCCTGATTCTTCAGTTGAAGAGATAGAGAACAAAGTAAAAGAGGAAGACCTATACTTAGAATAAGAGCTAGAGATACACAATTAATGATTGAGGAGACTCAAACCGTAAACGATAAGAGAAAGGCAATTCTGAGAGTTTTTTTGGATTTGAGAAAGATAAAACTGAAGGTATTCTTATGAATGTTCAAGAGGAATCAGTAAAAGAAAAAGAGGATGATCCATTGATTACTAAGATTACTGAAGGATTTATTGTTTATGTTGTACAGGTCACACTTGATGAACCTAGAGATGAAATGGACAATACAGGAGACATCCTTGTTATGGAGGTACAGGATGAGAAAATGGACACTCAAGAACATTAAAAATAGAGTGAGACAAAAAAGGAAGAAGAACCAGTAAGCATAAGTACCAGTCAAGATATGGCTGATGACACTCAAGAGAAAGATTCTATTGTTGAGCAGAAACAAGAGAAAGAGATAGAAAAGGAGGTCACTAATGGTGACACACAAGACAAACATGTCAATGTGGAGGAAACTACTGAGGAGGAACAAAATTAAGGAAAGGCCACTCCTCCCACATAGTCCATAATGAATATTGATGATGATATATCACTTAAGGGAAAGATTGACTTGAGCTCAATGAGCCCCAAAGAAATGATAGATCTTGCTAAGGTGATTAAGTCAAAGGACAAACATAAAATGATGCAACATGAAGCACAAGTAATTATGTCTGCTAGAGATTCAATTTTAGAGTTTTTAAGAATGTTAAGTATGATGAGAAAGCTACACCTATAGAGTAGTTAGCTCATTTGGTCACTACAAGAAGAGATGAGATGAAAAGATTAGAGGATGGAGCAGTGTTAAGAGAAGAGAAAGTGTATGAGAAGAAGAGATTAGATAATTTGGCATAGTCATTTGTCATGGACAACCAAACACTTACATTGGTTGTTAATCGATTGAAGAGTGCATTGACTGAAGGTGAAAAGACTATAAAATCTATCTTTGTTTTTTTCTGAAATTTTTAAGGACTTAGAAAGAGAAAAGAGTGAAGCTTAGTAGGATCTTAGATTACTTTTTGCCAATTTTTATCCTATACATGAACCAACTAATGATTTTGGTGCCAAGGTTAGCAACATTAACAATAAGTTGATGTCCAACAAGAATGAGGTTGACAAGAGAATTGCTAAATTGAAATAATTACAGAGTTTGTTGGTCCCCAAACTTGAGTTTTTGCAACAAGGTGTAAAGGAATCTGAAAAGAATTTGACATCTCTAGATGTGTGCACAGTTGATGGACTTGAGGAATTCAAATTTTTGTGAATTGGTCAGATTGCATCTATGGAGATTTTACAGAAGAGTTGGGATAGTGATCTATAGAATTTAAAGGTTAATTTTAGTGATGTATTCCGTAGAATATAACTAGGTGGTAGTATTCTTACATTAATACAAATTTTGACACTTTTTTGTCATTGTTGTAAAAGGGGGAGTGAGTGTAATGATGTACTTAAGTTGAAATTTGGCTAAGTTCATGAATAATGTAATTGTAATGGTAAAGGAAAGTAACATACATGATTGTAATTCCTAGGGGGATATTTTGAGCTATTGTGAATTAATTTACTGCTTTGAAATGTAATATATTTTTCATTTATGTAGTAGATTGGACACTTAGGAAAATTTCTTGTTTATTTTTCTAAGTGTTTCCATCAATGCCAAAGGGGGAGATTGTTGGCATTTCATGAAGGTGATATGAGTATTTATCATGATAATGCATTATGGCATTTTCATTGCTGGTAAAATGATGTATTGGAGGAAAGAGATCAGTTATACCAATGGTGTTGAAGATCAAATTGAAGAAATGGTTAAGTGTTCAGTCAACCGGGCAGAGGGTAGTAAGTGTGATACATGAGATCGAATCTGGTGTTGGAGATTGAATTAAGGTGTAAGATAATTAATATAACATATAAAAAGGTATATATACCTACATGTAAAATCACACTAGTTAGTTTGAAGATCTGTGAAAGTTATTGAAGATTCAACTGGAATGACAGGATGAACATGAGACAGTTAGAACAAGTTTGGTTAGAACGGTTCCCCAATTTTTTTAATGTTTGTAAATTATTTTTATACCCGATTGATGTTGTGTTGACCAATACATTTTGGGATAATCAAATTTGAGTTTTATGCTGGTGGGTAAAACATTTTAGGTCAAGAGGTTGACTGTGATAAAGTTGTTATAAAAGAAGGATGAATTTGTGAATTAGGGTAAGTGTGGTGATGTTTAGATGATGCGTTAGGAGATTGTGATTGTTTTAATTTTTTGGATTCTTAAGGAGGCAATGTGATTAGAACCGAAGTGGATATTTCAAACAAGAAGGTCAGAATCAAACTAGTTACTCTTGGGTCCATCTCAAGGAAAGCTCTAACATGTTTGCAAAGTTAAAACTTTAACTAGGTCACTCCTAAGAGGGTGAGCGGGATCCTTAACATCACCTAAATTGTAAATCCTCTAACAAGGTGACTCTTAGAATAATTTTGAAATCTCTTAACATAGTAGTCTTCAATAGGACTTGTATTAGCTTCTAATAGGGCTAAAATACTCTTAACCAAGTATACCCCTAATAGGTTTTTTGTAATTACTCCCAACAAGGCATATTTATTTGGTGCACTAGTGAAATTTCTAGATACCATCCACACATAGTTTTGTCCCTCTAACAAGGGTTTCCATGGGAAAATTCTTGAGTCTTGTGTCTACTTTGTGTGAATGGTTTATGAGCTAGGTTTCTATAGTGCATTTACTTTTTCATGTTGGATCATTTGGAAGACATATAAGATTTGTATTAGATTTGTGGGTACACTGATTCAACCCCCTCCCTCTTAGTGCCTTTGAAAAATAACAAATAGAGTTTCAATAGTTGTAGGAGTAGTCACATAACAAAGTTCTAATGACTGCATGAATAGTCATAGAACATAGTTCCAATGGCTACAGGAATGGTCACAAAACATAGCTCTAATGGATGAAAGAATAGTTAACTGCTAAAACTAAAATTAATTACTGAACAAAAAACTAACTAAACCAAATGAGTGGAGTTTTCACCAAGTAGGCCTCCTTGGATGAGTCTTCCAAAATCTTAACTCAGATGCAAAAAATTAAAGTATCATTGTATTCATCAAAGTGTTGTTACAACTCGATAGTAATATGATAACTTTAAAGTGCACAAGACAATTGTATATACATAAATAATTTAGAATAAAATTCATTGAATAACTACTAGTCTAAGGATTTGGCAGATCAAGGAAAAAGATGGAACCTAGGGGATGGTAGAAAGATAAAGTTCTAGGATGACTGCTGGATGCTGGACAAACCCCTCGCTAGTATTCCAAGTCTGAGTCACATTGTTGATTATTGTAAAGAGAGTGTGGGGATCATGGTTACTGACTTCTTGAGGAATTTCTCATGGTTAAATATTAAATACCTGAACCTTGATCTAGAAACTAACAATCTTAACATGAAGGTGTGGTTTTCGAGGACTGACATCTAGGATCAATTGTTCTGGTCTTTCAATGCAGATAGGAGGTACTCGGTTTCTTCTTCTCTCTCATCTCTATTCATAGGTGGTGAAATACCTTTATGGTCTAAATATTGGGTGAAAAACCTTATACCTAAGATTAATATGTTCTATTGGCTTTTCTTGCAAAATAAGATTCTTAGTACTATAACCACCCTAATTTGGTCTTCTCTGACCAGAGATTCTATTTTATCTAACTGTGATCATACCCCTAATTATGTCAAGATAATTACTCAATTAATTGGCATAATTCATTGAAATCAAATTAAATTCCTAAAATCAAAGTGATCTCATCACTAACTCACATTAATTGCCTTAGCCAATTAAATCAAATCAAAACAATTAAATACTTGGCTAAAGTAATTAATTAAAATGAATTAAATAAATCTCCTAATTACAACTCCTCACTTGCAAAATGGAAAATTCAATCCATTAGCCAATGAGAGTTAAATCACTCGGATCACTCACATTGATCACCAAGGGTTCAATCTCCACCTCTCTTCAAAATTCAATCTTGAGCTCTCATTCCTCAAATTCTTCTATAAAAGGAATAAATTTTGAGCTCAATGACCCTTAATCTTAGAAATTTTGAAACATCCTTATGTTGTTCTAATTTTATAGAATTCTAAATGCATTTTGTTGATAGTAATTTCATAATCTCTTTGGTGCACTTAAAATTAACTCTGCTTTATCATTTATCTTGCATTCTCTCTAAATCTTCCATTCTAAGCATGAATGTGTCACTAATTTATGCAAAATCTGAGGGGAAATTATAGCATTTATCACACTATTCTTAGATAGGGAGCAATATGTCATTTTTAGTGATTTCTATGTGCTTTTACTCTCACATTTCATGTTTTTCTCACTAATGTGATGACATATTGAAGTGTTGTGTTGCAGCTTATAGGTCCACAAAATACAGACACATTTCTGGCACCCATCATGGGAAAAATCCTTAGATTTCTCCTCTTTTCTAAGTCTATTTTTGCTAATATGTGTTCTATGTTTTCAGGTACAAAGTCACATTTAGTGGCCAAAGCTCACCTTTACTTGCAAAGACTCGCATCTACGAAAGATCATTGCATCCCAGATTTCAAAGATTGCATTTAGGAAATCCCAAATCGCATCTCGTTAAAACTCACATCTAGTAAATTTTGTATCGCATTTAGTATCAAAGGCTCATTTTTAGGATCCTTAATCACATCCAGGATTTCTAGGATCGCATCTAGTAAAGGCAGTCACATTTGGTTAGCTATGTTGCAAATTTTAAAGTCTGACCACTAATATACTAACCAGGATTGTTTCTATGTTTGAACAACCTAACATTTTCTTGCAATTTTCTGTCAGAGACTCTTTTGCTAAAAAGTTGGAAAGCAATTACTAATTCGTGGTTCGCAGGTTGCCAAGATGTTCAACCCAACCTCTCTTTTTGCAAACTTTAAAACTTGAGTAAATTTTATTTCATTTAATAAATTGATCAAAGGATTATGCTCTTTTCCTTTAAGGAAAATCAGAAACTCAAAAGTCAATTTATAACTTGATAAGAATTTCGGGAAAATGAACAAGCAATTACACTTTTCTAATGTTGAAAGTAATTAGACAATCAATTCACTAAGTTTGGGGAACTTGAACAAGAAAATATTTCTAATTTTGGGAAGTAATTGAACAAGAAACTCATTTAAATTGGGGAAATTGAACAAACAAAATTTTCTTTCATTTGATTTTTTAATTCTTACAATAGGCATTTAAAGTTGGATTTAAACACATTTCTTAGTCCAACTAGAGGATTTTCTCTTTTTCCCAAGTTGAAGAAATCAAAGACTTGTCATGGGGGATTGAGATTTGAGTTATGAAATATGAGGAAATAAACATTTTTGATGTGCTTGTGGGATAAAATGACATGGAATAGGAGAGTATGCTCTTCTTCTTTCGAAGAATAAGAAATCTAGACTCCTAAGTCTCCAATCCTTTTTAATTGCTTTGAAAACATTAGAGAGTCTACAAGTTGAAGAAAACATCTCCTGGGAATGACCCAAGTGAGGATAGGTTTTACGCTAACCCTTCCAACTCACTATAATCAATATTCTTCCTTGTAGGCCAAAGCCTCGAAAGACGTAGTTAGTTTTGTTCTTGTAATTTTGACATCATTCCTTGAACATGCTTAAGTGTGTGTAGAGAAAAGATGATTGAATCTTGCTTGTGAGACTACACACATTTGAGTACTCATAGGGCTATACACCTCAATTTTTCCTTGTGAAATTCTATGGGGGATGATTGCAAACAGATGCCCACAATTAAACAACACTTGTAGTAAAATACTACCCAGTTTATCTCCAAAAGGGTGATAATATTTTGCAAGGCAAATAGTAATTTCCCCAAGATACTCATCATTTCATGCCCTCACTTGCATTTGGAGTCAGCTAATATGACATCATGACTAGAGCCATTGCGTGCTTGGTGATGGCCATATTCTGATTAGCATGTGAGTGTGTACCTGAGTCTACGAGCAAATATTTTCACTCTATGCCTAGAATCTAGGCAATAGGGATGTATTTGATCACCTTAACAAAAACACATTTCTTGATGTGTCCTAAAATCTCACTGAAAGGATAATATCCTCAAAAAAAGGAATATTTACAACTCCTTGACATACATGTTGTGTAAAACTCTCTGGAAAGTCTCAGACAAACTCTGCTATCAAATTAAATTTCATGCACTTCAAGACAAAACTGACAAAATTTGAAAAACCATCAGAGGCTCACATATGGTAATTTTTAGGTCACTTTTGGTTGCATTAGCTCTCATCTAGGGAACTTTCTTTCTTTTTTTAATTCTTGGCTCGCATACAAGAAAGTTGCTCGCATCCTACATATCAAAGCTCACATTTAGTCTACATCAGCTTGCATCTCACAAATCACAACTCACATTTAGGAAGTTGCATATGTGATAGTGGGTACTTGCACATGTTTCATTCTAGAAACTTCATATTTTTGGATACCCTTTTGGCTCTTCAGTCTAGTCCTATTTCTCTTGCTGGTCCATCTCTCACTATTTCACAACTTACTTAGAAGTCTACATTACATGTCCTTTTGGATTCTCACAATTGGTCCCAAAATGTGCAGTCTTTTCACTCAACAAAATCTCTTGATTCCTAGCTCACTATCAGGGAATTATAACCCTCTGACACTGGAATCACTCATTCTAAACAATCACAAACTCTTTTCATACCCTGGACACACCTATTTAAACAAATTGGGAAATCCTATTGACACTATTGGAAAACTTTTGACAAAGTTACGATCCATCTTTCATGGTTAACACAAAACATAAACAATACCCTACTGACAAATCAGAGAGACCTTCAAAACTACTCAATTTTCAAAGAGGAGAGATATTTCACAATCCCCTATTCAATTTAGAGTCACGCAAAATTGAAGCACCTCACCATGAATGGAGTGCAAATTTTGAGGACTATAATGATGAACAAGACCATAATGAATGAGAAAGTAGTCACGAAGAACAAAATCATGGTAGTCCTTTGTTTCATTTGGATAGTGATGAAGACATATCAGAAGAAGATTATAACAAACTCAAAGAAAGTAGAAACTTCTAAAGGACCTTGGAAAAGATCAATGGTGAAGACAAAGAGAAATATTTCCTACACTTTGCTTCTCTTGGAGTCAGACTTTCCAAATATTATTATGTTGAGAGACTAAAGGAAAAGGAGGTACAAACACCTATTTCAATCCTCACAAATCAATTGACCCTAATGTAAGTGGAACTTGCGACACTCAAGCAAGAAAATGCCAAACTGACCAAGAAGTAGTCTTTGGAGCATATATTTCCATTTCCTTTCAACAAGAGTATAAACATGGTTCCCTTTCCTCCCAACATGGAAAGACCAAAATATGAAAAGCACATGGGAGACATAGATCCAGATGACCATGTTAGATAATTTTGTGCTCTAAGCATAGAGTACATGCACGAACCAACATACCTAATGAGGTTATTTCCAGGAAGTCTAGGTGGAAATGCTATGGAATAGTTCTCCAAACTCACACCAAGTGTGAAATCTTTTGAGGAGTTAATACAAAGATTTGTCCAACATTACTCCTAAAAAATACAACATAATGTAACCATGATGGATCTATGTAACAAAAAACAAAGAATGGGTGAATCCTTCACATACTTTTTATAGTAGTGGAGGAGAATCTTTGCAAGGTACTAAAGAGCAATACCCGAATCTAAAAATGGAAATCTTTATCAATAACTTGGTACGCAAAATGAATTATACTTTACAAATGAAATATTCTCCTACTTTTGATATAATGATCAAGAATGCTATCTGTGTTGAAGACGTTATGGTCAAGAAAGGAGAGATCACACTCCAAAGTGATAACAAAACCAACAACTATAACAACAAGCCTAAGTGGTGGAAAAAGAACAAGAATTTTGTTGGTGATGGAGTAGTAGAAGCATCAAATACAAACAACCAGTTGTGTTCAATTTAAAAACCAACTTACAAGAAAGCAAAGAAGATAAGGTAACAACCACAATACCAAAATCAAACAATGAAACCAACAAGAGTAAACCATGCACTTCTAGACCTCAAAGAACATTTACTCCATTGGGAGAACCTCTTGAGACAGTTTTGAAGACTCTCTTGGATAACAAAGTCCTCATGATATCTGATTTGAAACCATGGGACTGGAAGTTAAACCAAGATGGTAGAATGACAATGCCTATTGTGCCTTTCATAAGAAAAAAGGACATATGACTAATGAATGTGTTAAGCTCAAACATGTTATACAAGACCTTATTGAGGGAGGCAAAAAAAAAGTGGAAGGACATACCAAAAATGAAGATCACACGACATTTACAAAACCATTCCCCGACTATGAAAAAGGGGAAGCTTCCAAAGGAAAAGGAAACAAAGTGAATTACACTTACTCTCATTATGATAATGTGATCAACATTTTAGACATAAAAAATGAATCAATCAATTTGATCAATATTAAAGGTGCTATAGACACATCAACACATTCAAACATGGTAACTCAAAGCCAAGTGCAAGTCATGATCAAAGGATTTAACTCCTCATCTAAGAAAGTGACATCCTTTAAAACACTCATTGTCACAATTCCTAAAACAACAACAACAAGAGAAACAGTTCCTATACCATCTACAAACTATAACTTGGTAGACCGATTGCAAAGGAGCTCAGCTCAAATTTCTATATTTGAGTTATTAAAGATCTCTTCAGTGCATAGGGAAGTTCTTGAACAAGCACTACATTTCAAAAATGTTCCAAAAGACATAGATGTAGACAAGTTCTAGAAAATGGTCAATCACATATCATCTCCACATTAACTATCCTTTTCAGAAGAAGATGACGAGTCCTTGACTCATCCGCATAATCAACCCCTTCACATTGAACTCTTGATTCACAAATCTCATGTAAAATGTGTATTGATAGATGGAGGCACAGGGTTGAACATATGTACTCTCAATCTAATAAATAAATTGGGTCTCTCAGAGCAAACAATTGATTCAAGAAGTAAGATAATCATCAAGGTTTACACTGAAGAATAAATATCATCCTAAGGGCTCATTGTCTTACTAATTAGAATAGGACCAATTGAACACAATGTGATTTGTCAAGTTCTTGTTCTACCATTGGCCTATAACATATTATTAGGGAGACCTTGGATACATGAAATGAAAGTAGTGTCATCTACTTATCACGAATGCATCAAATTCCTACATAATGGGGTGGAAGTGACAATTCCTGCATATTCAAGCTACACTTGCAATGATGTTAAAGTAGATAATATGGTTCCTCACAATAAAGAAGTCCCAAAAGGATCCACACCTGAAACCTCTAAAGATATGGTGATGAGAAGATTTGGAAAGACATTAAAACTTGAAGAAACCAACATGGGTGATTACAAACTAGACATGACGACATCATTGGCTAACATTCTCGTGTCTCCAAGATCTTATGAGAAACCTTCCACATCTTTCACACTACTACATATGAAGAACTAGACATTCAAAAACCATATGGTATGGTTAGAGCCTCTACTTATCAAGAGGATGAAAAGGAAGATAAAGCAGTCTTGGATTGGATCTATAAAGGATAACAAAGAGAAAATAAGGTAAAACATGTGGATATATCCCCAGAAAAGTATGGAAAAGGTTATGAACTTCTTAAACAAATGGGATACAAAGGGAAAGGACCTTTAGGAGATAAAGGAAAAATACTCATTGAACCTATACACATGGAATTCAGAGACACCAAAGACAAAATTGGGTTAGGTTTTATTAACAATTCATAAATCCATGCTTCAAGAGATAGTCCAATCTTTGATGAAGGAAGTGATGATGAAGAAGAAGAAACAACACTTGAACCATGGACCTATGAAATATTATTACACATTGGTACTATAGATCTTGGATATCAATGACAAAGATATGTACCTACTTTTGTAGCACAACAAGAGCATCATGTTCCTTTTTTGGCACAAATTGAGGTCCAAGAAGTGGAGGAAGAAACATAAGACTCTCTAGAAGTCCAACAACTAGAATAAAATAATGAAGTAATACCCCAACAAAAAGATGTACATCCTAACTGTGGGAAATTGGTAACAATTTCACATTTCCTAGACTTACCACACTTTGATCTAGAAATGGATAATAGGGTAAATCAGGTAACTATTACTGAGTTTTTAAATAGAGCTGATGAAGAAATCATAGACTCACATGATTATAAATGGGATCACTTGTCTGATTCTACCATGGACATTGAGGTAGATGTAAATTACAAATTTGCACCTCTGTTGGAGAGAGGAGAGAGTTCTAATACTCCCACTAACACCACTGTTGTTCCAGAATCAGATGAGATACCACTACCCAGGATTATTGATGGAAATACTAGTGCTTTACTAGGTCTAGAGGACATTCAAAGGATACAAGCTATGAGCTTTAACTTTATGAGAGAAGAAGAAGAAATATCAACTAATGAGTTGCTAGAGTTAGGCATGCATATTACTAACAATAACCCTACTAATGACGATTTGACTCTTAATGATCTAAATGATATAGAAGCTAACTTAACAGATTATGTCTTGTCAGTTAATAGTCTTGACACTAACATGATGTTGTCCTTACCAAACTCCAAATCAATATCCTTGGTAAATCCTAACCTTATTTATTGGACCAATTCAAACCCTACTCCTATCATGAAATTTTCCAATGACTATACTTTGTCATGTTATCTAAATACTTGTGAACCTTATCCTTCTTCCACCAATGAAAGGAGCGTGAACATGACAAAGGAGGATATCAAGTTTCTTAGTTACAAATTGAAAAATAAAAAGAAGAAAATAAATGATGGTGAAAACCATATTGTGGTAGTATCAAATTCTAAAATAGTAAAAACAAAAGATGTATTTGATGGTGAAAACCTCTTAGAGGTGCCAAAATATGAGATTCTTGATATTCTCCCTAAGCACTTTCAAGAAAGATCTTTAGTTCTGATAGAACCAAAACAAATAGTTAACTTGGGAACAACAAAAGATCCTCAATTTTTTCAATTGGCACAATCCTTATCAAAAGAAGAAAAGATACAGTTTACTAAATTCCTTAAAGAGAAGAAGATCAACTTTGCATGGTCTTACACTGATATGCCTAGAATCAATCTTGAGCTAATAATGCATCACTTATCTATAGCTCCTGGAATTAAACCTGTGAAACAAAAACTAAGGAAGATGTACCCATATGTGGCATTATTAGTTAAAGTAGAGCTAGAAAAACTATTAAAACCTGGATTCATAAGAGTCATCGCCTATGCAGGATGGATCTCCAATGTGGTACCAGTTACTAAAATAGATAAGTCTATCAGGATCTGCACAGACTTTAAGGACCTAAACAAAGCTTGTCCTAAAGATGATTTCCCATTACCGAATATTGATATGATTATAGATCTCACAATAGGCTATCATATGTATTCTCTTATGGATGGATTTTTAGGTTATAACCAAATAAAGATTTCTCCTAAGGACCAAGAGAAGAGAAAATTTACATGCGCATGAGGAACACTTTGCTAGAACATTATGTCATTTGGACTAAAGAATGCTGGAGCTAGATACCAAAGAGCTATGAAAACAATCTTCCACAATATGGTACACAAGAACATGGAGGACTATGTGGATGATACGTTAGCTAAGTAAAAAAAAAATAACAACTCACAATAAAGACTTGAGAAAGATACTAGATCGCATGGAGCAATTTCAACTCAGACTTAAGCCAAAGAAATGTGTATTTGGAGTCCAATCAGGGAAAATCTTAGGGTTTATTGTATCAACTAAAGGAATTGAGGTGGACCCCAAAAAAGGGAAAGTTGTAATGGAAATGTCAAATGAGGATGCTTTAAGGAAGACTTCAGTCCATCAGGAGATTTATGTCCCAACTAGCCGATAGAGTGCAACCTTTCACAAAATTGCTGCATAAAGGTGTTACTTTAAAATGGGATGAGCATTGTGAAAACAATTTCAAATAATTAAAAGATTACTTGGCTACTCCTCATATTCTCATGGCGCCTATTCATGGAAAAAAATTACTACTTTATATCTTAGCTACAACTACATTTCTTGGAGTATTGCTAGCACAAGAGAATGAAAATAAAAAGGAAAGAGCGATCTATTATATCAGCAGGACCTTGGTGTCTTATGAACTCAACTATATTATCATTGAAAAATCTTTCTTAGTGGTTGTTTTTGTATCCCAAAACTTGAGACACTACATGCTCTCTCATACAGTGAAACTTATTGCAAAACTAATTCTCTCAAATACCTTTTAAGAAAAATAGCATTAACAGGAAGACTAGAAAAATGGGTCTTGATTCTAAGTGAATTTGATATCGAGTATGTAGATAGAAGAGCTATCAAAGGATAAGTCCCAGTAGATCAACTAGTTGATTCGCCATTACAAGATAATACACCTTTGATTATAGAATTTCTTGATGAGACAATCATACACTTAATTGAATATCCATGGAAGATATATTTTGATGGTTCTTTCACACAACAAGGATCTAGAGTAGGGGTACTATTTATCACTCTTGAATTCTATAAGATACCCAAGGCATATAAAATGATGTTTCCATGCACAAATAAAATCTCAGAATATGAAGCATTGGTGAACGGACTCAAGCTTTCTATGGAAAGGAAAATTGTAGAGTTACATGTGTATGGTGGCTCTTAGCTCATTATCAACCAAGTGAATGGTGATTATCAGATGAGAGATGAGAAAATGATGCCTTACAAACATCTTGTAGAAGATTTTAAAAAGTACTTTATCTTAATCACATTCCAACAAGTTCCAATAAGAAAAAACAAAGCTGTAGATGTTATGGATACGCTAGCATCCATGTTACAACTGGAAGAACACCAATTACGCTATGAATTATTGGTGGAACAATTATCCTTTTCAGCCTTTGATGTACCTGAATCCCAAATAATCTATGCTTTAAATGCTCAAGACCAATCTCAATATGCCAAAATAATTGCATACCTTACTGATCAAACCTTACCTGATGGCCTATCTAGGAATGAAAAATAAGCTTTGATTAGGACAAGAGAATGTTATGTCCTTATCACTACTAACTTATATAGACAAGGTCTTGATAGTACACTTCTTAGGTGTTTAGAACAAGAAGAGTTTGACCACGCATTAAAAGAGGTTCACGAAGGTGTATGTTGATCACACTTGAATGGATTTTCATTGGCTAAGAAACTATTAATAGTTGGATACTATTCATCCACAATGGAAAAAGATGTCGTGCAATTTTCTAAAACATGTCACAAATGTAAAACAAATGGAAACCTTATCCATGCTCCATCCAGAGAACTCATACCTTTTATAACACATTGGCCATTTTAGCAATGGACCTTTGATCTTGTTGGACAGATTTATCCCAATTCTTCAAGTGGACACAAGTACATCATTATGGCCACTGAGTATTTTACTAAGTGGGTCAAGGTCGTACCATTGATCAAAGCCACTGGAAAAAATGTTATTATTTTCATCTTGAACTACATCATTTGTAGGTATGGGATACCCTCTTCTATTGTGACAGACAATGGGGGTCAGTTCAAAAACCAAGATATTGAGGACCTTTGTACATAGTTTCATATCACTCAACATTGTTCTTCAATATATTATCCTCAACGTAATGGAAAAGCTGAGGTTTTAAACAAGAACATTCTAAAAATATTACATCGAACTGTGAGTAAGTCTGGTAGAGAATGACATTTTCAACTAAATCTGACATTATGGGCCTATAGAACAAGTATCCAAACACCAACAGGAGCCACACCATTTTCTCTAGTCAATAGCAGAGAAGCAGTGCTACCCATTGAAGTAGAAATTTCATCTTTTTGAGTATCTCTGCAAGGTCTTGTTACAAATGAACAATACCGCATTGATAGGGTTCATGCACTAAAACTACTAGAGGAGCATAGACAACAAGCGTTCAATCATCTCAAAGTGTACTAGAAATGAATGTCGAAAGGGTACAACAAGAAGGTAAAACTATGACAATTTCAATGTAAGATACCTTGCTTATTTGACTAATCCTCAAATGTGTAAACCTACAGAAGAATTGTTAGAACATAATAAACGCAATCAACATAGAACTAATTGAAATGATTTTTCCTGCAACGACTGAGTGTTAGTATTTTATAAGAAAGATATGCATCTATGTGTATAATACAATGAACAAAGCTACATACTACCCATACTAATCCCAACTAATCCTTAGGATGATTCTCCAATCAGATTTATTAACCCTCTGATGAGAATAATTCCCAGTTAATCAACCATCATTTGGAGAGCCTCTTCCTAAGGCCTCTAGGATCTCTATTGATGGTGAACCATCAATTAATACATGGAGGGGATCCCACCCCCAACCGAGTCTCTTGTCTCTTCATATGCATATGGTTAACCACTACAATATATATTGCCCCTAAGAGATTCTCTAAATCTCTCTCTTTATTCCAATTGGAATCACAACATTCATTAAGAATGCTCTCTTAGAAGTTCTGAATTTCCATTGGGAAGTTTGACTTCATCCTGAATGACCTCTACCAAGCTTAACTTGGTCTCTATAATAATCATAACAGTAAGTGATAATGTTTCAGGTATAATATCAATTTCTAAATGGTAACACCTCTAGAATAATTCACATTCTCTTATTAACAATTCTATTGACGTTAAGTCAATCAATTAATAATTAACTCTATAAATGCCAAATTAATTATACCTTTGATGCAAGACTTTGCTATACTCCCAGTTCTGCAACAAATGGTTGACTGAGATTTTGTTTTGGTAATGTCACTGGCCGATATTTTTAATTCTGGAATGTATGGGATAGCTTTGTCTTCTTATGGCGTGGCAATGGCTTGATAGGTTTCTCCTTGTGTTGACGCCACTTATTATTATGGTGTTTATTCCCCCCGCAGATGTTTATATGGAACGAATGTCTTTTCTGCCATGTCAATTCCTTATTTCTCTGCTACGTCTCCCTATCTCTTCCTTCCCGCTGCCTCTATATTGAAACGATATTTTATTAAAGTCACTTCCTTCTTTTTTCCCGTCTATCTCCTTGGCGTCTATTTCCTCCTCTTTCCAATTAAGTATATGGCGGGGTATGAGTCGCGACTTAATATCTCGCCTCCATTCAAAAAATGCTTAATCGGTGGTTTAATATTTGTTTAATATTATATATAAATTGATTTATTTATTAAATTAATATATTTTATTTATTATCTTTAGTCATGATAATAATTAATATATATTACCTTATATATTAATTGGTAGTTTATTTATTAAATCAATATATTTTTATTTATTATAATTTAGACATGATAACAATTAATATATATTACCTTATATATCAATTGGTAATTACATTTGTTTATTCATTAAATCAATTTCATGATATATATTTATTTATGTTATTAATTTATAAAAATTATTATTTAAAAAAAATATTTATATCTATTTTTTTTTAATTTACAAAATATTTATATTTCACTATCTACAGAAATATTTATATTTTATTACCCCTAATCGAGGGTCATCACAGTCCCTCCGTCCTGAATTTGCTTGTCCTCAAGCATTTTAAGGGTTTCTTCTTTTTCCCATGTCGCATCTTCTCTTGGTAATCCTTTCCATTTAATGAGACATTCCGTAATAGTTCAGTTCCTTAATTTCTTTTCTCTGGAGTCAAGGATAACTTCCGATTCTAAAATGACTTGACCTTCATCGTCAAGTGGGGGTAGTTCCGCACATGGTACCATCTTTTGCCCCAAAACTTTCTTGAGTCTAGAGACATGAAATACATTGTGAATGCAGCTATCACCGGGCAGCTCTAGCTCATATGCTACTTCACCCACCTTCCTTACCACTTTGTATGGCCCATAGAAATGGGGTTTAAGTTTTTCTGCCCCGTTCTTCTTGATGGAGGATTGTTTATATGGTTGTAATTGTAAGAACACGAGATCCCCTACCACAAAAGATCTCTCCACACATTTCCTATCAGCATAGAATTTCTATTGGTTCTGGGCCTGTTGTAGATTTTCTTTCAGGGTTTTCATAATATCAATACTCTTCTGTATGAAGTCTTGTGCACCTGGCACTTTGCTTCCTTGGAGGATCAGACTGCCAAAAGATGTAGCTTCATATCCATATAATGCTTTGAATGGGCTCATCCCTATTGACATATGATGTGTGGTATTATAGAAATACTCACCTAAGTGTAACCACTTAATCCAAGCCGTTTGTTGACCTATGATGTAGTTCCTTAAATATCCTTCTATCCATTTATTTACTATTTGTGTCTGTCCATCAGTTTGCAGATGGTAGCTTGTACTAGGAGTTAAAGTTGTTGCTACTAACCGGAAGAGTTCCTACCAAAATTTACTAAGGAAATTACTATCTCTGTCACTTACAATGTTCTGAGGAAGTCCATGGAGGTGAAATACTTCTTTGAAAAATAATTCTTCTATGTGATGTGCTTTATATTCTGTTGATACTGCAAATAAATGTGCATATTTTGTAAGTCTATCCACTACAACATAAATGCTATCCTTCCCTTGAACTTTGGGAAACCTTGTTATAAAATCCATGGATATACTCTCCCATTTTTGATTAGGAATAGGCAATGGTTGTAGCAACCCTGTTGGGTGAGTCTGCTCGGCTTTATTTTGTTGACAGATCATGCATTCCTGTACATATTTTTGGACATCTTTCTTAAGTCCCTTCCAAGAATATTTCTCTCTTATATGTTTATATGTTTTATAATATCCTCGATGGCCTGCTAATGGATTATCATGGTACTCTTTCATAATGATGCCCTTCATTTTAGATTGAGGAATTAGATATATCCTCCCTTTGTAAAGGATGATATCATCCCAAACTTTGAAGTCGCTATTAGGTACTTTTCCTTCAAAGATCCCATCTGTTAGAGGGTCCTTGACATATTCAGCAATGATATCCCTCTTCTAGTTCCCTGAGATGCTAGTGATAGTATTGAGTTGGGGGTGTCTAGATAAGGCATCAACGGCCCCGTTATTTACTCCCTTGACATACTCTATCTCAAAATTGTAAGCCTGAATTTTGCTTACCCACTTTTGTTGTCTATCATTTAGATCCTTTTGGTTTAGGAAAAAACGTAGGTTGTTATGATTTGTTTTCACTATAAATATCCCACAAACTAGGTATTGTCAAAATTTTGCCAAGGCATGCATTATGGCCAACATTTCTTTGTCATATATAGAATAATGTTTCTCTGATTCTGTGAGCTTGCGGCTTTCAAATGCTATTGGATGTTTCTTTTGCATAAGAACTGCTCCAATCCCTTCTCCTGATGCATTGCATTGTAACTCAAAGGGTAGAGAAAAATATGGAATGGCTAGGACTGGACATGAACTCATGATTTTTTTAAGTTTCTCAAAAGCTCGTTGGGCTTTGTCATCCCACATGAATGCTCCTTTCTTGGTCAAATTAGTGAGGGGAGCTGCAATTTTTGAGAACCCTTTTACAAAGCATCTATAGTAACTACATAGTCCAACAAAACCCCTGAGTTGGGTAAGGGTCTTGGGTTTTGGCCATTCTTTGATGGCTTTGATCTTTTCTTCATCCACACTCACTCCTTCTGCATTGATTTTATGCCTGAGATAGAGTATTTCCTCCAGTCCAAACTCACACTTTGAGATTTTAGCATATAATGATTTTGTCTCTAATATATTCAAGACTTCCTCAATATGTCGAAGGTGCTCCTCCCATGTCTTACTGTAGATGAGGATGTCATAAAAAAATATGAGAAGAAATTTTCGTAGTTGTTGCCTAAAAAGGTGGTTCATACAAGAATGGAAGGTTGCTGGAGAATTAGTGAGACAAAATGGAAGAAATAAAAACTCAAAGTGCCCATAGTGGCACCGAAAAGTTGTTTTTGGTACATCTTCCTTTCTCATCCTGATTTGGTGGTAACCTGACCTTAAATCAATTTTGGAAAAATAACATGCTCCATGTAGTTCATCCATTAGTTCATCTATTCTAGGAATAGGATACCTATTCTTAATAGTTTTCTTATTTAAAGCTTTGTAGTCTATACATATTCTCAGGGTTCCATCTTTTTTCTTGACTAATACCACTGATGATGCAAATGGACTGCTGCTGGGTTGAATGTGACCCATCTCTATTAATTCTTTGATGGTTTTTTCAATTTCTTCCTTAAATTTATGGGGATGTCTATAGGGTTTTGTAATTACCGGTTTTGCACCTTCCTCTGATTCAATGGAGTGTTCAAAACCTCTTTTTGGGGGAAGACCTGGTGGGATATCCTCAAAAACCTTTTTGTATTTCTCAAGGATGGGACGAATATCAACATGAAACATTCTCTCATTAGTGGAGGATTTATTTAGGATCATACATTGAGCGATCCATTCCCCTTGACCATTCCTAATGATTTTTTCCATTCTATTACATGACACTACTTTGGAGGAACCATCGGGTATTCCTTTTAGTGTTATTTCCTTCCCCTCTTGTTTGAAGCATATTTCTAGATTTGGGCTATCCATTGTGAAGCACCCTAAGGAGTTTATCCATGGAATTCCTAGGATAATATCATTTTGCAACTTTACTACATAGAAGTTTCTCTTGATTGTATGCCCTCCCAAGGTAATCTCTAATTGGGGAACTATTTTTGTACACTGGTCGATGGAACCATTGGCTAGGGCAACTTTGAAACCTTTGAAATCTTGAATTTTTAATCATCTTTTTGTTACTAAATGATTGCTAATGAAAACACGAGAAGCTCCTGTATCCACCAAGGCAATTACCTTTTGCCCCTTGAGTGTCCCTTTTATTCGGAAGGGTCTATTCTCATTTTCTTGAGTGATGATGGCTACTGACCCATGCTCTTGTTCATCGATTCTTTATCTCTTGTTTCAAAATTCAGCTTCCCATGATTGTTCTAACTTGTTTATTTGGCTCCTCTTACATAGATGACCTTGACTCCAAGGTTCCTTACATTTAAAACATAAGTTTTTCTTGATCAACTCATCCCGTTGTTGACATCGGTGACATGCACTCCATGGTCCTTTACATAAATAATAGGGTTTCTCTTGGTTATCCTTTCTTGGACCTTCATTACAATGGAATATTTTGGCGGAAAAGTTTTTGGATCTTTCCTTATAATTGTTAGATTCAACCTTCCTGGCCTTTCTGATAGCTTCCTCTAAGTTTTGGGGTTCAAATGGTTTCACAACATTTTTGGTTGCGTCTTAAAGTCCTTCTATAAACATATAGGTGAGCCTTGTTTGGGAAAGGTCGGGGATCATGATAGATAACTCTTGGAATTTGTGGGCAAATTCATCCACCGTTGTCATTTGTTTGAGATGGGTTAATTCTTGAAAATACCATTCAAGATCTTTTTCATCAAATCTATTGATAAGTTTTTGGGAGAATTCCCCATAGGATTTTATATTTTGGTGACCTAGGGAAGTAAGTCCGTGATGCCACCATTCATGTGCTGCCCCTTCCAAATGGAGTATTGCAAATTGAAGGGCATCTTCTTCTGTCATGGGACTCAACGTGAAATAAGTGTTCAATTTTTGTAGCCATGTGTGAACTGTGATTTTTCCCGAGCCATCAAAATTAGGCAGTGTTACTTTGCTTACTTTGTTCTTGAGTTCTCAGTTTATGTGTCTTCTAGGATTTTCTCTTCATTTCTCTTCACAAAATTTTGTAAATGATACAACTTCCCTAATGTGTGGTTCTAGATCTACATAGGTTCTCACAATATCTTCAGTTCAAGTCATTGGTTGTTCTATGCCTTCTTCCTCTCTTGGTATTTCTTCTCTAGGCAAAAATGGGGGTCGAGGTATCCTAGATGGGGTGGACTCATTATTTTCTGAGTGATTTGAGCTCATGTCCCTTCCGTGGGCTGGAAAACTTTTTAAATTATTTATTGAGTTTCCCATTTTTTGCAAGGCTTGGAGGAGAGCTTGATTTGATTTTTCCATTTGACTTATCAAGCTTTGGTTTGTTTGATCCATGTAAGATCTCATCTCTTCGTCTATTTCATTCATGGTAGCTTTCTTTGTTCTTCTTTGATAGGTTTGCATAAGTTTCTATCCATAGGATGGCAGGATTATGCTCTAATACCACTGTACGATACCTTGCTTATTTGACTAATCCTCAAATGTGTAAACCTGCAGAAGAATTGTTAGAACATAATAAACGCAATCAACATAGAACTAATTGAAATGATTTTGCCTGCAACGAATGAGTGTTAGTATTTTATAAGAAAGATATGCATCTATGTGTATAATATAACGAACAAAGATACATACTACCCATACTAATCCCAACTAATCCTTAGGATGATTCTCCAATCAGATTTATTAACCCTCTGATGAGAATAATTCCCAGTTAATCAACCATCATCTGGAGAGCCTCTTCCTAAGGCCTCTAGGATCTCTATTGATGGTGAACCATCAATTAATACACGGAGGGGATCCCACCCCCAACCAAGTCTCTTGTCTCTTCATATGCATATGGTTAACCACTACAATATATATTTCCCCTAAGAGATTCTCTAAATCTCTCTCTGTATTCCGATTGGATTCACAACATTCATTAAGAATGCTCTCTTAGAAGTTCTGAATTTCCATTGGGAAGTTTGACTTCATCTTGAATGACTTCTACGAAGCTTAACTTGGTCTCTATAATAATCATAACAGTAAGTGATAATGTTTCAAGTATAATATCAATTTCTGAATGGTAACACCTCTAGAATAATTCTCATTCTCTTATTAACAATTCTATTGACGTTAAGTCAATCAATTAATAATTAACTCTATAAATGCCAAATTAATTATACCTTTGATGCAAGACTTTGCTATACTCCCAGTTCTGCAACGAATGGTTGACTGAGATTTTGTTTTGGTAATGTCACTGGCCAATATTTTTAATTCTGGAATGTATGGGATATCTTTGTCTTCTTATGGTGTGGCAATGGCTTGATAGGTTTCTCCCTGTATTGACGCCACTTATTGTTATGGTGTTTATTCCCCCCACAGATGTTTATATGGAACGAATGTCTTTTCTGCCATGTCAATTCCTTATTTCTCTGCTACGTCTCCCTGTCTCTTCCTTCCTGCTGCCTCTATATTGAAATGATATTTTATTAAAGTCACTTCCTTCTTTTTTCCCGTCTATCTCCTTGGCATCTATTTCCTCCTCTTTCCAATTAAATATATGGCGGGGTATGAGTCGCGACTTAATATCTCGCCTCCATTTGAAAAATGCTTAATCGGTGGTTTAATATTTGTTTAATATTATATATAAATCGATTTATTTATTAAATTAATATATTTTATTTATTATCTTTAGTCATGATAACAATTAATATATATTACCTTATATATTAATTGGTAGATTATTTATTAAATTGATATATTTTTATTTATTATCTTTTAGACATGATAACAATTAATATATATTACCTTATATATTAATTGGTAATTACATTTGTTTATTCATTAAATTTATTCATTAAATCAATTTCATGATATATATTTATTTATGTTATTAATTTATAAAAATTATTTATATATATTATTATTTAAAAAAAATATTTATATCTATTTTTTTTATATTTACAAAATATTTATATTTCACTATCTACAGAAATATTTATATTTTATTACCCTAATCGAGGGTCATCACATTCAAGTGGGGTATCTTGATCTAAGAGAGAATCCTAAAAATTAGCCAAATAGAGAATAGAAGGGCAAGTTTGAACCCAACTGACTGGGACCTTATGTTATTACTACAAATTTTGGGACTGGAGCTTATCAATTAGCTACACCTAAGGGAGATGTTCTCCCTAATCCCATTAATAATCTACACTTGAAGTGGTTCTACGCTTGGTATCTGGCTAACAAAGCCTGTGTAGTGAAATAGTTCTCAGCAAATACCAAAAAAATCAGCAAATTGATCCTGAAGAAAGCCAAAACATCAAAAACAGTGAAAAAATTCTTGAAAAAGGGTATCCTTGGTGAAAACCTGGCAAACAGGTGCCTTGATACTAAAAAACAAGAGAAAAAGAACAAAAAAATTGAAAAAGAGAAAAGTGCCTTGGCGAAAACCTGGCAAACAGGCATCTTGGTAGAAAAAAAAAGCTTTGCTGAGTGGTGAAAACCTGACAAATAGGCATCACTTGTACTCTATTCTCCATCCATAAATGCACTGATGACACTAAACCTTCATGATCACACCTGTGCTATTGGTTGACTCTGAATTCCTTACAAATGTCCTATCCTTGCCTAGGATTTGTCAGCATTTATGCCTTAGGAATAGTCATTCTTCACTAGGGGCATTTCTTCTAGCATGTTTTGTCTGTGTTTGCTAGGTTGTCCTAGGTTCCCTTGTAGGATGGTTTTCCTCTACAACAAAATATTTCTCAATACTTGCATCAATCCATCACTATAAAAAACAAGAGTGTTTCTTAAACACCACCTTCCTGTAACATACATCATACTAGTGTTTCTCAACACTTTAATCATACTAGTGTTTCTCAACACTTTAATCAAACAGTGTTCCTAAACACTCCATTGGATTTCAATTGTTGACAAATTTATCTCACATACTCAGACATAAAAACATAATGCTTGATTCCAAGTTGTGATTGATGATCTCTCTATTGTTCTTGAAAAATGAATCAAAAGTATTTCTCAATACTACTTAAACACACATATAGACTGATCTTGGTTTGATTATGACTCTCTTATGTTCTGATGATGTTTCAAACTAGGGGCATATAAGCAGTTATAAATTTTCTTTGATTGATTATCAATTGGTTATTGTTATGTCTTCCGAGTTACTCCATGACGTCTATTCAAAGACAAAGAGTTGCAAGGACATGGGGCATAATATTTTCTTGGTTTTTTGTGTATGGTAATTGTTTAAATGATCCTATAAATTTTACTTAACTTGGATGTTTATGGTAAGAGCTACCAACATGAGTGGATAGTTGCATATATCTCGATCTTTGTTATGTGTAAACTACGGTGAGGTTGAACCAATTTTTTTGTCTATTTCTAAATCACATTCTAAGGAAGGTGCACGACACATTATGTACCCAAGGATATGAATATTGAAGGTCACTGTGGATCACATATCTTACATTACACATGAATAGAAGATGATTCTTAAAGAAAAAGGAGATAACTGACAAGTCATCCTTGCCTCTATGCCTTGATTCTTAGGTTTATTTTTGACATTACATCCAATACACATAGTATTCATAATTTCATGATACCTCATGGGTATTAGTGAAAGTTGTACTATCAAATGATGTTTGTTACAAAAGTGCCCAATGATGATAAAAATGCTACAATGTATACAAATCAGTGACAGTCCTAAGAGTCTACATGTAGATGCATGCAAATATTTCATGATTCATTTTAGAACAACATATACATTGAGCTCAAAATGATTTTCTAGTTCATCTGAAATCTAAGTTGACTTGTAACGCCCCGCCAGGGAACCCAAGAGAGATTAACCTAAACATGTCACTATGTCTGCGGAATAATTTTTTTTTTAAGTTAACATAAAGAGACATACAATCATGCGGAAGTGATTACCATTTATACACATGTCTTACACTCACATAGATTACACGACTCAAGGGTCCCATGACGTTGAATTACTTAAAGAAAAACACAACTAACAATATAACAAAAGATTCCATCTGATTAATCATAACAAATACATATTACATAACCATAAATACAAACCTCATGGATAACCATGAAACTACTATAAACTCACATCCACTGCACATGTCGCAGGGTATGTAGTAATCACTCTAAACTACTTACTATTACAATTTCCAAATTAGGTATCACATGCGATACTCTAATACAAGATATACAATAATCAAATTACATAATAAATGATGAAGGAA
>MU224744.1:1048881-1079410 GCA_018584345.1 Thuja plicata
ATAATAATCAACATGATAACATCATCACATCTATCTATGCATAAGGTAAAATCATGACATCATAAAACAAGTATCATCATCAAATGAAACAATATCAGCTCACATGAAATGTGGCCTAAAATAATTTGGCCAAACAACTGGAACCAATGCCTAAAAGTACGACATCAATAACTAGAAAGCAAAGCAAGAGTGGGTATTATATGACTACTTGATTTATATTATTGACATATTAATGTCGTTGCATATCCATGGCATACATTCTGCATTATAAAGGACAAAGAGAAAATACAAAAACAAAGCATTCAAGCATTACATTTATTTTACATCCTAAGCGCATCCATACATATATTTGCATAAAGAAAATATCAAAAACATACATCTGTATTTTCATCTAGAATCATCTGAACACATTTATATATCGGTAATAAATCAAAGAGCATAAATGATGTCATCACATGAATCTATTATGTATCATCAAAAGACCAAGTACATAATCACATGTGCATCAATCTAAACATGTATCAAGAAAGAGAACCCATGAACATATCATAACCAGAAACAACTATTTTAGATATATATCAGTGAATGATTAGATAAAAATGTGGAATTGCCTACAACAAAGAGTATCAGTGAGATCATGATGAAAATATACAAGTATCAAATGTTTGCAATACAATGGATGATCACAATAGGATCAAATATACAAAATATCTTATATATAATCAAGTAGTCATGTCTAACTTCCACCCTCTCCCTAATCTAGAAGAGGAGGAGGTGGTGCATCAACTCTAGCATGATGAGATGGTGGAGGCATTGCTCCCTCTGACTATTGTGCCACTCTCGAATATAATGGAGCTCTTTGTGCCTCTGGAACCACTGCACAATATAAAGAAAAGTAGTATGCATCTCTCTAGCTCTGATGAGTAGCTTTACGGGCATGGACATCTCTCTTAGATCTCATAACCTCTAATTGTCTGTCCCTATCTTCCAATAAGGTATCCAAAGTGGTGATCCAACATCTTAGCTGCTCACACTCTCTTTGAACCCATGATAAGGCATCTCCATCTTTTCTAGAATCCCTACCTGTATCTCTGGGAGGATCCTACCCAGGAGGTCCACCTCCTCCACTTTACACCTATCCTCATGGCCTCTGTTGCTGCTACTCTCTAGTTAGTAAAGGACCTAGATCTATCAATGGTGGAACAAACCTGAAACAAGTCTGTCTACTACTAGTGCCCTCTCTACTGCCACCCACTCCACCACTACCCCTGTCATCTTCATCATATCCATGATCATGTTGGCCATGTCCATGACCTCTATCCGAGGGAGGGTGTCTACCAACTCTGCCTCCATCTCTCTCACCCCCACCCCAGCTCCCATCCCTCTAAGATTTTCTTCTACCTCTCATAGGTCTATCATCGGTAGGATCATAATCCAGAGCATCCTCTATATGAGGATCTAACTCGTTCGGAGCTATAAATTGAGAAAAAAGATACTGTAAAAAATGAACAAGGTGTTCATCTATACATCCACTATCTACCACATCAGGAAGATAATCCCATCCGAATGAGACCATCTAGCTAATCTCTAACTGAGCAGTCTTATATGATAATTGAGTCCCCCAATGAGGCTCCTCATCATGGATGCATGCATATGCTCTCAAATATTGTGACCTACCCTATATATGGCCATACTACTACAACACACGAGTAATGAGAAACCGCTCAACAATGTATCGGGTCTGACCAATCAAATATCTACTCTAAAAAAGTAATGCATCTTCTGCCTATCTAAGGTCCACTCTTCACAATCCAAGTATGGCCTCCATATGACCACTATGATGCCATCTAGAACATGGAGCCAATACTCTAGCTTACCCAGATGGGGCTGCTGGATGAATCCTCAATACATATACACATATGGATGCTCAGGTGCTCTTTGTCTATCTACTATCGACCGGGTAACTAGGATGTGCTCCTAGACCCAGATCTATAATATCATAATCCCTACTCTCATACTGTTGGAGTACTTGTAAACTATCTCATGTAACTCTCTATACATGTGGGCTAATATACAACTGCCCCAGCCAAATCTATGTGATGAGATGACCATCTGCTCTAAGGTCTCAACCCAACCACACATGAATCCATGCTGACCTTTTCCAGGCATGAGGATACCTCCAATCACCCTAGAAAGATACACAAGTAAATGATTTTAGTGATTGCATATGTAGTCCCACATTATATATCTATAGACTATAGTCTGATTTGTAAAGTACCTCTGTGTAGACACAATTGCTATAGCATAGCATGACTCAAACTGAACCTCTTGAACCATGACTGGAATCTGCATAATATGCCACACATCCTCTAGTGTGACGGTCATCTCGCCAATCAAGATATGGAAGGTGTTGTTCTCTGAATGCCATCTCTCAGAAAGAGTAGTCAATAACGCTTGATTTACCCTTATGTGAGGTAAATCTATCAGTGATGTCAATACAATATGTGCTATGATCTGTAGCTCAACAGGTGTCAATAACCGAGATAAGGCAAGGACTCACCCTAACCGAGGTCCTTGAAAGGATACTACCTCAAAGTTAATTTTTCACAAGAACACAAGTATAGGTTTACATCAGTTGTCTAACTACAATAATTTGGTAGAAAATCTATCAGTTAAGTCTTTTGTGCCTTCACGCAAAGGAGAAATAGTCAACTTGGAAGAAAATCTAACTACTAAACTAAAAATGACACTATTTTTCCTGGGTGTGATCCTAAATTTTGGATGCGATGTGTGATTTTCCAGATACGTGGGGAATCTGGGAAGCAATCCTATTCTAATAGGATGTGACATGGGACGCAGGGTGCAATCCTATTTTCAAAGGACATGACAAAATTTGAAGGCTGACAAAATTTTACATGTGATACAAAACCTCAAAATAGGATACGATCCTAAATTGATGGGGTGCGATGTGGGATTTTGTGAGAAAACCAGATGCAACACGGGATGGATTGGATGTGACCCAAGACACGGGATGCGATTTTAAATTAAAAGCTTCATAACTACTACAAAATTTGACAAAAATCAAAACCAGAAGCATGAAAAGATAGGTATCGGTGTACTCACTGGTGCTGCATACTAGGCCCAATAGGATAGCTCAAATTGATGTTTCTCCATGGGGACCACAATCTTCTCTGTAGAACTCTAGATTTACTGAGGATAAAAGTGAAAATGAATGAATAAAAAGTGAATTTTGAGATATATATTGACCTTTTTGAATTATTTAGGAGCTCCGAAACTTTTCCTGGACTATCAAAATTCAATTTTGTTCTTTTCTGATCTATCAAGAATGAAATCGAATGTACATACAATATTTTTATCAGCACACTACACATTTTATGATAGTCTCCCAAAAATGAAGAATTTATTTATATGTTCAGAAAATGATTCGCATGCTTTACATAATCAGTTTTCCAAGTTCTCTATCATCAAAATTGCACATTATTCATCAAAATTTTGGTCGCATATCATTTTATCAGACTCAACATCTCTATTTTCACGTAGTCAAATTGGAAAAATTATGTTTTCTCTTAACACACCTCTGATTTATCATTTCTTCTAATTGATTCTTTCTCAATCCAATCGATCTGTTCAAGTAATATATCATTCTACAAAGGGATTTTATTCTTTTTCCTTCAATTTCATTCCCAAGGGGGTATGATCACACTTAAAATCATTTAAATTCTTTCTCAAAAGTATCAAAATGACTTCATCATCAAAAGACTAGGGTCATGGCAGTTTCCTTCGATCAAGTCAGGACTGTTGGATAGAAGGCTTCAACGCTAACAAGCCGGATATCTATGTCTATATATTATTAGATCTTTATTAAGCTCTCAACAGCTTTGTACTGATCTTCATTCAATCAAGTTTGGAGTTAGTATTATCAATTCTCATTCGATCAAGTTCAGAATTGATACCTTAGAGCTCGTAGCAACGTCGTACTGACCTTCATTTGATCAAGTTCAAATTCAGTATTATCAATTCTTATTTGATCAAGTTCATAATTGGTATATTAAATATCTTTTTTTTATTGACCTTTGTTCAATCAAGTTCAAAGTCAGTACTATCAGTCTTAGTTCAATCAATTGCGAGACTGATCTTATCAGATATTTCATTTAATCAAGTGCAAAATTCTCAAACTTTCTGAAGTCAACATCAAACATTATTTGAATGAATGTGCTTCTCACACATCAATTCAAAGAGGGGAAAATATAACCACCCTAATTTGGTCTTCTCTAACCATAGACCCTATTTTCCCTAAGTGTGATCATACCCCTAATTATGTCTAGACAATTACTCAATTAATTGGCATAATTCATTGAAATCAAATTAAATTCCTAAAATAAAAGTGATCTCATCACTAACTCATATTAATTGCCTTAGCCAATTAAATCAAATCAAAACAATCAAATAATTGACTAAAGTAATTAATTAAAAGCAATTAAAGAAATCTCCTAATTACAACTCCTCACTTGCAAAATGGAAAAGTCAATCCATTAGCCAATGAGAGTTAAATCACTTGGATCACTCACATGGATCACCAAGGATTCAATCTCCACCTCTCTTCACAATTCAATCTTGACCTTTCATTCCTCAAATTCTTCTATAAAAGGAATGAATTTTGAGCTCAGTGGCCCTTAATCTTAGAATTTTGAAATCATCCTTATGCCACTCTAATTTTATAGAATTCTAAATCCTTTTTGTTGATAGTAATTTCATAATATCTTTGGTGCACTTAAAATGAACTTTGCTTTATCATTTAGCTTTGCATTCTCTCAAAATCTTCCATTATAAGCATGAACATGTCACTGATTTATGCATAATCTGAGGGAAAATTATAGCATTTATCATACTCTTCTTAGATAGGGAGAAATATGTCAATGTTAGTGATTTCTATGTTATTTTACTCTCATATTTCATGTTTTTTTCACTAATGTAATGACATATTGAAGTGTTGTGTTGCAGCTTGCAAGTCCACAAAATACACACACAACTACTAATAACCTTTCAAAAGGGTTTTTTTACCTTCCCAATAGATGTTATCTATGTTTAAATGAAGCTGAAACTTCTTCTCATCTTCTTCATCGTTGTTCCGATTCTCTTGAAGTGTGGGATAATATCTTTTAAAGGTGGAATGTTTGTTGGATTCTACCTAACACTGTGTAGGATTTCTTCCTTCAATGGAGTTTCCCTATGGTGAATAATGATGCAAGGATAATGTGGGACTTTGTGGAACCCCATCGGATATGGAATATTAGGAAAGAGATAAATAACATGATTTGTAGGGATTAGCATGCTCCTCCTGGAATTGTTGGAGAAAAAAATTTCAAAAACGTTAACGAAAATCTATTTTTACATTGTAGAGAATCTCCTCACCTGACCTCTAATTTTGAGGACCTTAGAAACATAAAAACTAGAACATTATTGGTCTGAAATGTGATAAGGAAAATATTAAGAGAAGGGCTGATCTGGTCATCCCCCGCTTGGGATGGGTCAAAGCCAAATTTGACAGAGCAGCTAAAGGAAACCCAGGTTAGGTTGTAAGTGGAGGTATTGTCAAGGATACTTATGGCAACTGTATTGGTGTAGTTTCTTTACCTCTTGAAAAATAGAATAATCATGTGGTCGAAGCTACGACGACCCTAAAAACTATTTTTCTAGCTAAAAATATTGGATGTAGGAAGGTCTGAATGGAAGGAGACTCAAATAATATAATAAGATGTATTAGAGGAAGTAATAAAGCCTCCTAGTAAATACATCATATAATTGAAGAAATTAAAAGAACTATCCAAATTTTTGATAAATGTCATGTGTCTCATGTTTATCGTAAAGCCAATAAGGTCGTCGAACACATAGCTAATTATGATGTTAAGAGTAATGATATCATGAATTGGATAGGAAAAAAGGATATGACTGATATCATACATCATCTCATCAGATATGAAAAGATTAACAATAAAGATGGTGTGAGTCCGAGTAATGATGGAACAGATGTCTAGCCTCCTCGAAAACTGCAAAAATTCATAAAATTGTCCGAAGCGATGGAAAAAAATTAAGAAGTTTTATTTTAAACATATATTGTGTGTGCTAAGTTTTATTATCTTCTCTGTTGTTAATAACAATAATTGCACTCAGGGAAATTTTACTATAACTTTCAAAATGGGTGGTGATTTGAAAAGAGAAGAACCCATTACTTTTGCATGGAAAAATGAGGCAAAGGTTTGGCACAAACATAATTATGGTGGTGTTACGCCATATTTGGAGAAGTTGCATGGATATGACAAAGAAATTACAAAATAATTTGCTGAACTTGAGTGGAATAATGGAACCATCTCTCTCTGTGGGAAGAAGATTGAGCTTTCTCTTAAGTTGATTTCTAAAATTACTGGTCTTCCTGTATCGGGAATGAATTTTTTTAAAGAATGGGAAAGTTTCTAACAAGACTGTCAAGACGATCCCTAAATCAGACAAAGAAAAAGCTATTCTGGTTAAAGGTAAGTCAAAATTTTATGAGAGCAGTTAGATTAAACCTATTTGGGCCAAAATTCTTAAGGTGATTATGGAATATTTTACTGTAGATGGTAGATTTATGAGGGTGCACAACTTTAGCTTCATCTTGATTAATCATTTTAGACACAAAATTAGGGTTTCATTCCCTTTCTTTTTTCTTCCCTGAATAATAGTATAAAAGAAAATCAAAAGAGTTAGAGCAAGCCATTTATGCATGATGGCCTCATATACCTGATATATGAGTAGTGTAGAGATAAAATCCCAGAGGATTCTCAAAAGCATATTGAGATAAAAGGGGATAAAGGGAAGTGTAAAATTAGTGACTCAAATGAGGGGAGTTCAAGAAAGAGTATGCAGTCCTCTATCAAGATGCCCAAATTGGAACCTAGTACTCTGGTACTCACGTTCGATGAGGACAAGGATATGGAGATGGATGAGGATGAAGAAGATTCTAATCTAGGCTATGTGGCTTTATCGGAGTTGAAGGATATTGAGGTGGAGGTTATTCCCAGTGAAGAAGAGTATGTAGAGGGAAATAACACCTCTAGGGGTGAGAAAAAGTTGGTTATTAAGGACGTTGAGGAAGGGATGGAGATGGAAGATTCAAAAAAATGGAAGACAACCCTAACCTTAAATTAATCGGGTCTCAGAGGCAGACAGAGAAAAGGGATAGTGTGGAGAAAGAGGAGGTTAACTTAGAGGAAAGATAGGATGTCAAGATTCAGGATGAGGGGAATGTGAGCACCCACTTGGAGCATCTGAATATTGAAGAAAATGATACCTTTGTAGACTATGAAGACTCTTACATGAGAGAGGTCCATTCTAAGCCAGGGAGTGAGGTAGAGGGCCCAGAGGAAAATCAAAATTACCAAGAGGAGGAAGTGCAGAAGCAAGATTCTTCTTTCAATTTGGATGAGTTAAATAATAAAGAGGATCATAATGTGGAGGTCCTCCATAATGAAAAATGCAAGGGTATCCATTCCTTCAGAATGGATAAATGGTCTTTTTAAGAAATAAAGGAGCTTCGCCTTAATGAAAGGGCTCTTGGTGCAAAATTTGATAATATCCTCCAGAGTATGGATAAAAAAGAAAGAGGAGAATATGGTGGAGGAAGATTGTGCTAGTGACATGAATAAGGAGAGTCAACATCAGGAAAAAATGGAGGTGGAGTCTATTTTGAATTACAAGATTCAAAATTTGCAAGCCAGAGTTGACAAAAATTAGGAAATCCTTAAGAGGATCCTTCATATTAGCTATGAGGGAATGCAATCCTCTACAGAGAACCTTAAAGCTCTCTACTCTATGATGGAAGTGTTTCACTAGGAAAAAGCCACTATAAATGTGGATGTGGAGGATAATGAGACTGCGCTAGTCAAATCCATGGACTGGGTAAGCATACTAGAGCCAATTTGAAGAAAAAATTCCCCAATGTTTCTAATGACCTAATGAATCTGAAGGTGTTTATCCAGAGGATGTCTGCGTTGGAAGATAATACTGCTCTCTACCTGGAACAACTGGATTAACCTCTAGGGTTTATTTTTTTGCTGGTTGTTTCTGTGTGTTGGTTTTTTGGTGTTTGTTGGTCGATCCTGCTGGTAGTTCAGCAGTTTGTCTTTTTTTTTTTGCCTTGGTTGAGCTGCTTAGTTTATACAACTATTTCTTCTTCTTTTTCTTAATGCCTATCTTTCTAGTACTTTTGTAAATGGTTTCTGGGCCTCTTCAAAGCCTTCTTTTGCCTTAATTGAAAAAATTCATTGAATCATATGTAATAGTAATATAGATAGATCACATATAAACTTGATATCAACATAAATACATATGGATAGGTTCAGGCGCATAGATAAATAAGTTTAAGAAAGCACAATGTATAGTATCAACAAATAGGTTATAAACTCCATATTATACCTACTAGAAATCACCTTTGTTTTGGTTCTCCACTTGCCACTTGCTCGGCTGTAGAAATTAGCCTTGCTAATCCTAAGTTCTCTTGTTTGGAAACAAACACCCTCAATTTTATCCTATGGTCTATCTTGATTTTTCTCTTTAAGTTTCCTTTTATCTGATTGGTCTTTCCAATTTTTTCTAGGGGTTTTAAATTTTTTAATGAAAATCTTGAAAAAAAGCTCCCAAAATGTGGCATCTTGAGTTTCATTTCAAGTTCCTTCTATGTGCTTAAACAATTTTCATACGGTTTGCAGACAAAGTGACTTATGTGTGTTTTCTATGCTTCAACATTTTGCATTTAATTTGTGGTTTTATCAAACATATATTTACATATTTGTTTTTAGTTTGCTTGTCCCACATAATTCTATAACGATGAGCAAGCAGTAGGGATCTACAACATCACAAGTGAAAGAAATTTTCTAGAAGAATAAAATAGAAATCTAAGGTTCTTCACTTAATTTCATGAACCCTAGTTTTTAATCTTTTTTAAAGAACATAACTCAAACACATCTGAGGCCGAGGATGCCAAAAAAGGGAAAAAATACTAGAAGAGGCAAAATTGGATGAAACCATTGAGGATCTTACTAGACTCACTACAAATTATGATAATGATGATAACATCATGACACATGGTGTATCTAGTACATAAGTGGAACTGCTTTGGGTTCAAATGATCTTGAACTTGTAGCAATTGGAGATGAAGAGGATTTTTTTGAGAAACCTTATGATTCTGATTAGTGAATCTTGATTGATGAACATTGAATCATGAACTACTTTTCTATTTTTTAATTGTAATTATTTTCTTATTTTTATTGGAATTATTAACACAAAAGTATATGCTATGACTTATTTGAATATTTGTGAACTATCAATTGGTATTTAATATTTATCTTGATCAATGATGAAGTATTATACTATCAAATTATTCCAATCCCGAATGCTACCACTCTGATTATCTTGAATTAGGGTGATAATGATAGGGAAGAGGATGCAATGGAAGGTTTAGTGGTTGTAGGGGAAGAAGTTGACGCATTGGAGCCTCCTATTTCTCCATGGGAAGAAGCCTCAAAGTTTTCTCCTTCACCGTTCAAGGGTGGATGGGTAGGTAGGGAATTATAGTCGGTATTTGATGCCACCCTTCAAATCGTAGGGGGAGCCACCCTTCCTTCCACCACTGCCCTTAAAATAGTAGGGCCTATAGGTCGGTGGGGTTTGTGGGAAGCTGCACTCGATGATTGATTGGACCATTTCCTTGCATTCAGATCAAGATCATGCATGGTGGGTGGGGGAAGCTCTTGAATTCTGCTCCTCCCACCCAAGAAAGTTCCACCCAACTATGCCAGATAGCCGAATAGGCATTCCTATCTATGGGTCATTCTGAACGCCTTCTGATTAAGAGGTCGCAACCGGATGGGAAAGCTAGTGGGAATCTTGCATTCCAAAATTTTCAGCCTTAATAGTGACCCATGGTTGATATTGGCATGGCTCACATGCCTGGTTGGTTCATTGAAAGAACTAGCTTTGTCACCATAGATTCCTTGTATAGTGTCCAAGCGATTTTACTTTAGGAAAAGACTGGTGGTAACAAACTCTGTTAGGATATTATCATCTGTAATAGATTAATATCACTCTGTAGCTCAAAACTCAAAATTGGACTGTTGAGAACCTTGGAGGGTTTTCAGATTTAAAATCAAATTAATCAAATCTATTATTCATTTCTGCTCTGTTTAATTTATCTGTGCTCTTGTATCTCTACAGTCCTTAGAAAAATGTGGAGGATGCATTTAAAAATATTTGTATAACACTCCTCCATGATTCTAAGAAGAAGAAATATAATTTATGTGTTCTTAGTGCTTGTTAAAGAAAATGGGATTACTTGTTCAAGTGATGAAATAAAATCCCTAACTACATAAAATATAATAATTACCCACATTTTAAGGTCTATAGGTTACCATTAGAATGAATCTATAATATGTATGAACTTAGAATAAGGAATACCCTCCTGAGTCCTGTGGAGCTCGAAGCGAAGAAGGTTGTCAAAGCCTTCTGAGGTTGTGTTTTCTTTTCCTGCTAGAATAATCCCCAACACAATACTAATTTAAACCTTTTCTAACCTTTTGGAAATAAAAAATCTAGTGTTGTCCTCTTCTTATTGTATCACTCTTTGGTCATCGTAAATTATCAATCACAAGTAATTTCTATGATACAATTATTTCGAGACATTTATATTCCACTACCTCTACTAGATCATTGCAACCCCCAACCAAAAAGGAATAAGTCCAATATCCAATGGAGCCTAGTTTTTCAAATAATATAGATAAAAATTAAGTTCGAGGAACACTAAATGGTACCCTTCCTTCAGCTTCATGAGTTCAGTAAAAAACATAGTGGCCCTAGTTGGCACATTGTATGGGGAGAAGGATGCTTCTCATTTTCAAGAATCCTAAGTGTCATTACTACATATGTTTCTCAAAGAAGGTCCAATTTTAAACAAGGTAGTTGTTTTGTCAGTTACTTTGTGCAATGAAATAATGAGAGTTGAATCTCGTTTAGTGGGCACAAATCCAAAATTATATACCACCTCTTAATTTTGTTATTTTTTTTGTGCAGCTAATAAATTCTTTGGGGATGAATTGGACATGGATCACCGCATGTCATTTTTTCCATGTTTATTGCTAGGACTAATGGGAGCACAAATATGAATCCAAATATAACCACATTTGTGACCGATTCTTTGCTCCCTTTCCGTGAGATATTATTTTAGAAAAGGTTTCCCACACTTCCTAAAGACATGAGTAGAACCTTGGGGAACCTAAAATATTTCTCCCTATATGATTTGTTAACATATAGGAATATCTATGGCACCGCGAAGGCACCCTATACTTTTCCCAAGCATGTACCTAACATGTTGTTGATCAAGAATTTTCATGTCATACTACACTCTTGAGATTTAATGAAGCCATGGAAGAAATGGTAATGAATGTAGATGATATGATCTAGTGGCTACGGTTACAACTAGGGTTTCCATAACACAAGCAAATGAATCAAACATCCTTAAAATGGCATGAGAAATTGGTGCAGGAGAACTTACTGATTTGGATGCCTCATGAAGGATTTTTTTAATTTAAATTCTTTTAGTGTTTCATCAAGGTCTCAAAATATTGTAAAGACCATTTAGAATTAGTTCAAATCTCTTTGTAACGCAATTGATGCCATTTAACTCATGTAGACCTATAAGGTCCTGATTGGGTCAAACATGGTAAAACAACTCAAAGTGTGTTAAAAATGAGATTAAATTATTTAATTAGACTCATATTTTCCATTTTCACATGTATTAGGGATAGGAATCAAGTTTTGAGTTAGTTTGTTAAGTAGGACAAAAAGTTGTAAAAAGTTGAAAAAGGATAACATTTACAACTTTCTGGTGCAAAAGTATAATTTTCAAATCCCAACCACCACCCATTCAAAAATAAGTTAAGGAAAATTGGGGATAAAATAATTTATGTTTACAAGGCCTCTTATAATTGTGGCACAATTTTTTCTTAGTATTTGAAGAAGTTGAATACAAATTTTTCTCTATTTCCCTACTTTATAACTATTTTTCTCATGTTTCAAAGAATTGTACGGACCTGTATTGTACTCTCATGCCCTGTAAATTACATTGATGGAAAGAGGGGATAATATAGTTTGATATGAAATTGGTTTTAATATTTTTTATTTAATTTTGAAGGAGTTATTGTGGTTTTTCTCAAGGTGCGTCTGAAACCCTCACCAACTAGGGTTTAAACGTTAAAATGCTTGTAAGACTCTGTTCCACGGTAGGAAAAATCTAAATGCTGGTGGAATGGTAGTTATTAGGGTCCATTTTAAGATGAATATTTTTGCAGAGAAATAATTCAAGATTGGAGAGAGAAAATGGAAACCCTAGGCTTGACATTTTCTATGCAACAGACTTGTTTGTGCGACTGTGAATGAAAATCTGGAGTTTGAGACAAATTTGAGGGGTTTAGGTGCCTAAAACCCATGGAATCTTTGTTTTGGATTTAAATTCCATATATTTGTGTAATTGGTTAAGGAATTATCAAGATTTTTCAAGTACTTTCTTTGGAAAATAGGGCTAATTATGCCCCCAAAATTGGTTGCACGCCTATTTTTCCTTCGGCGCACCTAAATAACATATAGTAGTTTTTATATATTTCATGTAGCTCTAAAAAGGGTATTCCAAAGTGTTCTATTTTTTCATAAGGATAGGGTTTGAATAATTAAATCCCAAAAACCAGCCAGATAGGACTAGTAGGCCTAATTGCCATGTATGAAGGAAGTGTGAATAAAACTTGTCAAGTGGCCTTGTAGGATAATTTATTAGGTTTATGGGGATACAAGGAAGTACTTAAGATAAAAATAATATTTTTAAGAGAACCATTTCATGCCATGCATAAGGTTGGCTATAGGAGCCTTTGTTAGGATGTTTAATGGGAACAATGAGAGAAGCCCCTAGGAGTCACATTTGAGATGTTGTTGAGTTTGTTATTGTGTCCTTGTCTTATGAATAAGTCATTTGCATGAAAAATGGAAGGGAATAAGAAGGAAATTGAGCACTTGAAACATCAAGTGGAATACTACAAGGCTGTAAGGTATGACATAGGTGATTTCATGGAATACACATTAGAAAACAATGATGACTTGACCTTGGTTCAAAAGGAGTTCTACAGGGATGTGTTAGATTTATAGGATGCCTACCAAGATGAATCAAAATATTATTACATGTTAAAATAATGGAAGCATCATGTGGAAGGATGGAAAAGATGCATCTGGATCACTTAGCAGAATGACAACATGGATTCAAGGAAGCTTTCCTTGAGATACCAAGGAAGCACTCCTTGAGATACCATGTTTGGGAGATGGTCATTAATTAAAAGATGCGATGAAAACAAGGCATGAATTTCACTCACTCCCCTTTAAGTCAAGTGATATAATGGGATAATTGAGTGGGATCTAGGGCCAATTGAGAGGCAATTTAGAACTCATCATACACATAAATAAACAACTCAATAGAAGAAATGAAATTTGACATATTAACACAACAATATCCAACTAAATTATTTAAATTAAACTATTGGTACCTTGTTCTCCATCCAGATTACAAAATCGATCCACATTTTTCTTTGTAACATTTCCTTTTCAAATTGTGTTGGATGTTGGCCATATTTCTCCTCATGTAAAAACAAGTCACATGCACTAGTTAAACTAATTAATATGAAATCATTTACTTATTCTGAGGAAATTTTAAAAAAATATCATTTAACATATTCAATATACTTATAAATGTACATATCAAGGCTTGTAAACCTTTTTGGTCACTGCGATACGTGGCATGAATTTTGACAAGCCTAGCCTTGGAGGCCTTGTCTTAAACTATGTACTAATCCAATTTAACTATGCATAAATAATATTGAAGAATCTTTTAATATATTTTATATAATCTTATGAGAAAATTCAAATACCTACATACACTACTCACCTGACTTCCTCCATGCCTCAAACTTCTCATATGCTTTTACAAGATCTTTCCATACTTTCACACTTACAACAATTGGCATTTTTTGACCCTCACCTCGGGAGGGAATTTTTTTATCTTATTTTTTTGGTTGCACTAAAATCACTTGCATTTTTGAGACATTTATAACTTTATCTTCTTTATAGACCAACCTATGCCAAATTTAGTCTCCATGTCCTTGATAACTTCATTTTGCGGGTTTGTGGGTATCTTTAAGAATGGAAAATTTAGATGGTCTTTAAACCATTGAAGGCATGCTTCCTTCAACCTATTCAAAAACATTTTTCAAGTATCTTTCATTCAGGCTTCCCTTGAATCCACATCATATTCTATATTTGTCTTCTAGCTACCAATGCAAGATGAAAATCATGGTGTGGTGAAAGAAGTCTATGTACCACGAGTTGCTAAGACATTGAAAGTCTATGTTCTTTGTTCCACAGTCTTAGAGTTTACTGTTATTGAATTCCTCCCGGATCTTATGCTCAATACAAGAGTGGTTGGGGAATCAATTGATTATGTTTAACATGCTTGATTTGGTTGCGATGTTTCAAGGTCTTTATTACATCATTTTTCTATGTATCTGGAAAGCATTTCCAAGTCCACTCCATCTAATTTGTTCACTACCTCTTCCCACAATATGGAAGCCAATGCCTCTTTTTCTTTTTCATTCTCATGTCCCTATTATATATATATATATAATAGATAAATTTCTTCTTTTAAATTTAGAAATAAAAAAATAAAAAATAAAAACCAAACAAATAATGGAAAAATTTAAAAATCTATAAATTGACAATGTATTACCTCATTGTGGCCAGAGTCTTCTCGCTTCCCTCTATTTCTTGACATTTTGACGCGACCTAGGGGAAATTGCCTTTATCCAGTCTGGAGGAAAATGAAGTACACACTGCCAAGTATGGAATTTTTTGAAAGAAAGCTACCAATCAAAGAAACTAATAGAAATGGTCAATTTAAAAGAAATGGGAAATTAGTGAGAAAGATTTGCCTTGATGAATGAATGATTGATTTTAACAATTGTCTGATCAATTTTAGAAGGGAATAAAAAACTAGTCTTATTACCAAGTCTTAGGAATTGGGCATCCTATCCAACCAGATATCCTCCTTATCATAAAAACTCATTTAATTATCAATCCAGGGACATGCTACTTGAAATAGGCTAGAAAGATATATGCATTGAGAGATGACTCAGACCATGCTAATCTATAACTGTTGTAGGAAACAAATTGCTGAAAGGAAGCTAATCTACTGTTGCAAGAAACAAATGATTTGAAAGATAAATTCAAGAATTCTAGATCTTGAAGAAGGAAATTCTCAAAACTTCAAACCACAATGCTTCAGCTGTTCTACCACTTTGGCTACAGGAAGTGACAACTAACCTATTGCTTTGACTGCAGGAATAATTTCAAGACCAGAATTAAAACAACAAGTTGCAAAAATAAAATATACAGGAAATGAAAATAACTAATATGGATTCATCACCAAGTGGACCCCCTTGTATGAGTATCCCAAAACTCAATTACACAATATGAAATTTCAACACTCAACTATTTCATTGATTCAAGAACAAAGTACACTTGTATTCATAAAAACTGGAAAATATGATAGAATGGAAATAACTTCTAAAAAATACTAAATTCCCTCCTTCTTACATAGGAGTGGGGCTTTATTTAAAGAAAAATAAATCTAACTACTAAACTGCCCACACCATGAAAATAGGCAGATACTTTATTGCAACTCTAGAAAATAGGAAAGAGATCATCCATCAAAATAGGAAGAGAACTGTCACAACAGGCATGAAGAACATATCTAGCTTCTTTTTGTTTCTATATTTCCTTAAGAATAGAACAAATTATTGACCTGATCATTTCTTAGCTACTGCCACCTTCATCTTCCTAGAACCGTAATCTTTATTGCACTAGCCCTTCATCGAATGGTGTTAGGATTAAGTAATACTAAGAGGGGGTGAATCAATATTACAACACTTTAAAATTAAACTTGTTAGATTCTAACTTAACCAAATAAACACTGGAATGAAAAGAACATAATCATAAAGAACACAACTCATAACACCATGATTTTGTTCTTGAGGAAACCATGGCCAAGGGAAAACCCTAGTGGGGATGGTACCCACAAATATACACTAAAAGTATTGTGTCCTTGTTAGGAGACCTAACCATCTTAGGAGATTAATATTACATTAGTAAATTTCCCTCTTAAAGGAATACAAAACCCTATTAAAGGTATACACTGAGCACACTTCTCATACAATCATAAATTTGTCCCTGTTACAATGCTTTATTAGAAATGAACTTAGACAAGCATCAACTATGATTTAGGAGTTTGATTTTTAGCTTGCATCACCTTCAGTCTGATCATAGCATCATAATGTATTCATCCATTCCATCATAAATTATCTATCATCCATCATTCTTTTCTTCTCAAAACCTTTCCATATATATACTTTATTTCATACTCAGTCGGCTCCCAAATACATCACAAAACATGATCAAAACTTATACAAAACTCAAATACAAATTCGTAGATAATTCATTACCAAAATAGAGGTAATACCCAATCCAAATAAAACTTAGCATGTTTGGATTCCATGTTACACTCCATCAATCATCATGACCATTCAACTGATCCGTCTCATTGTCTCACTGTCTTCGCATGAATTCAATCATCTTTATCTTCTATATCTCAACTCTAAAATAAAAGTGACCTTAACTAAAGGTCTACCACATCCCAAAATGTCTTCCTCTTGGCTTGCATATCTTCATTCATGATACACAATGCTTGCTACCCAAAACTGTACTTCTGTATCCAGTAAACTACATTCTAGACTTAGTCATTTTACAAACCTAAGCACCAAAAATGTGTTCTACTCCAAGAGACCATACATAATTGTTGTGTTTCCATAAATTAAAACCCCAATGCACTCCTAAATGAGTGACTTGAGAACAATCTCTCTCGTTGGCATTGATGGCAACACTTAGTGAAAAAGGACTAAGTGCTCAAAACCAAAAAGAAATATGACTAAGTACATACATTACATTTATTTATCTCCTTTACATCTTTACTACTCCAAACTATATATTTTTCTATATTTCCTCTATACATTTTTCATATCTTATTCTCCCCCTTTGACATCAATGGAAAATGTATACAAAAATGTAGAATAAATAAAAAAATCTATACAACTACTCACCAAAAATTTAGACCATCTTAAGTGCATCTTGAAAAGAGCTTTCCAAGATCTTTACTTCTTATGTCTAGGTCTTCACCAAAATTTGACTCACATGAACCAGTCCATTCAGTGCAAAATAATATGTCTCTCATCCCTTCAAATCAGTAGGTATGTTCTCAGTGAGAGCCTATGCTATCTTCTCCATGTCCTAAAGGTGTATCTCAAGAATTGATAGCTTAGGAGTAATTAAACTCTTTAGCATATCAAATCTTCCCATAACTCTCCCTTTCTCTGTCTCCAACACACTCAAGTTGTCTAATATCCTAGACACTTCTTTCCCTAACTCTAATATAGTGTATGAGGAGGTCTCAAAATTGTGGACCAACTTATCTAGAGTCGTCTTGTCATTTTCTATAATTTCCTCAATGTTATGAAGGTGTCTGATAGGGTTTATATAGTAACTATATAAATTCTTTCCATGTGTCACACAAACCTTTTCTTCATAAATTTTTTTGCCTAGTATGCCCAAGTACCATGAAATAAACTTTCATACTTCCTCTAACTTCTGTGCTAAGTATTTATGTTCTGCTTTTTCCTCTGTGATCTTCTCTAAGGATTCATATTGACTGTCAAAGTCATCCAATGCCTTGTTCAATTTTTATGCAATGGCCTTTCCTTGGAAATTAAAAGTTATGGGTAGGATTTTGTTGAAGGTGTCAATGACACTTTCCAATATCCTTGACTTCTCATTTTTCTGTTATGATTTGTTCTTTGATTTTGAAAATGTCATGTAAGATAGCTTCATCATCTCATCTTCATCCACACTCTCCACATCTATACTCAATGTTTTCTATGTGCTTGCCAAAAATAAGATTGAAGAAACATGTGTCATTGTTTCCTGCTTGACTTCAACCTTGTTCTCTAGTTCCTTCACAACCTCAGTAATGCTCACTTTCTCTTGAATATTATAGGGCTCTTCCTTAGTCCTTATCATCATTAATATCAAACTCAGGCATAGTGTCAGTATTCCCTTCAAAAGGGTCATTAATATCCAGCGAGGTGTCCAAAACCACAAGCACACCAATAACATATAAATTAGGTTTCTTAACTATACTAACAAATTGACCATTGTCTTCTCCATCTTTAGGTGAATCAACGTTGATTACTGAATGCCTGGAGGAATCTCCCATTAGGATAGTTTTAGGCTTATTAACCTTAGATTTAGGAGGTGAGGATTTCTCTGGTTCAGATTCTATTTATATTTTGTCAATTTCCTTTTGTGTATCCTCAATAACCTCATAATATTTCCTTCCCATTATCTTTATCAATCTGGACTTAACTCTCAGCAGGGGTTTTAGTGCATTTAGTCTCCTCTCATGATCATCAAGCAATATCATTGGTAGTATGTAGTCAATAGATTTTACTCAGATTTGTTCATCTTCTTGTAGTCCTACATATTTTCTTGTCTAAAGCTTATCATACAATTCCTTAGGAATACTTCCAGCCATCTCAATTAGGTTCTTTTTGAAAGTAAGCATGTGCTTTATCACAATAACTTCAATAAGAAGTTGATCATTTGACTCATACATGTTGTAAAATTTTCTCACTTGATTTATCTTTCCTTGGTCTACAATTCTTTTCTCAAACATTCTTATGTCATGTTTCTAGTGATGTTTGTTCACAGGTTTATCTTGTGTTTTCTTCTCTTCTACTTCTTTCTTCTTCTCCTCTTCCTCTTTCTTCTTCTTCTCTTTCTTCCTTCTTTTTATTTTCTTCCTTCTTCTCTAAATCTAAATTTTTTTCTTCTTATTTCCTCTATATCTTAGGTGGGGAACTCTATTTGGAGGACCTTGTCCTCTTCACAGGGGTATATGTTACCTTCACAGTCTGTGATGAATCCATAGGTACTTCTTCCATAGTAGGGGGTGTACTAGAAGTATTCTCAGTTTTAGGAGGTGGAGGAGCTACAGGGGATGAGATCACCACTCCAGATGCCCTTTTATTTATCTTTCTCCTTATTTCCTTCATCTCTTCTTTAGTAATACTGGCCATACCTACTAGATCATCTACAATGTTTTCAATTTTCTTTCTCTTAGCTATTCTTGTATGTTCCTCTCTGATCTTAGAGGAATTTTTCTCATAAGTTCCCCACCTCTCCTTTGATGAATCTATTGTTGAAGATAACACATGATCAACCTGCATAGTAAATACCTCTTTTCTAACTTCATACCCCATAGGGTAACACCATTTTTTCCTCAGGTCTACTACTTCAAAACACACACAATCAATTTCAATCATGAAACAAATTATTTCCTTGTACTTCTCTAATGTTTCCTCTAGTATCCTCACTCTCAATTTCATTTCTCTCTGAAGTATTTTTATCATCACAAATAGTTCTGCATCTACCTATTGGGTATCTTTCCAGTTTTTGAAGTCTTGCTATTACATTTTTGGGTTCCCAGTGATATTATTGCCCAAAATATCAAAACATGTCTAGAGTGCTATCAAATTTTCATTCAGATGTTGATCTCCAAGAAATAAAATCAATAAGAATGTGAAACCCTAGGTCCTAGGTCATTATTTCATCCTTGCCGAGTAAAAAACCCTTGTTCTTCGCAATTTGTTTCTAATTTGCAGTTACCTTTTCATGAAATTTAAGTGACTTAAGTCATGTGTTCTTTTTCATGTTTTGAGTTAGTCACAAAATCTCCTAAACATGTTCGAATATTTCTTTTTGTTTGGAGACTCAGCACGAAGCCTTGGTCGCGTTATCTCGTAAGGTAAAGAATATACTTTAAAGGATTAAGATATTAAATGTGGATGGTTGAACAGATGTAGATCCTATGGTTGGTGTGAAATATCTAGAGGAACCCCTGAGTTAAGAAATCATATGGTGATTTTGAATTTATTTAGTCACAAATTCTCGCAAATAAATCAAGGTTAAAGCATGGTTTTTAAATTCATTCAGTCGTGATATCTCTGAAAGAACCAAGAGTTAAATAGAATCTTACAAGATATAGGGATAGTTGTTGATGATAAGATGATCTTGTGGCTGGAATTTAATTGCAAGATAAAAGTGTAGATTAGTAAAATTTTAAGAGATTTGCAGTCTGTTGGATTAAGAAAGAATCAAGGGCAGACACATGATCTCAGAAGGATTTCATAAATTAGATAAAGTTTAAGAGACTTAATGCTAGCGGTTAATGGAAGTAAGATCTGAAGGCTAGTGTTTAATCTCTAAATAGAACCTGAGTTAGATCAAACCTTTAGTGACTTTAAGATTCACTCAATTGCTAAGTCACCATATGAACTATGGTTAGATAGAGATAGGTAAATTTTTTATGTGAATGAATCTGAACTGCAGATTAAGATCAAATCTTGTGGCTATCGTTAAATCGCTTCGAAAAGTAAAAAATTCACAAGGCTTTCAGAGATTAAGAGATAATGATCTAGATGCTAACATGTGTTTAATTTAATTAGAGATATGTGGCGAGTGTTAAGTCTCAAGGAAAACCTATGGTTAAGAAATTTATTTGGCGACCTTGAGATAGCTTGCAGTCATGTAATCTCTGGACCAACTTAAGTTAAAGTTAAAACTTATGAGATTCAACATGAATCGTCAAATTAAAAGGAGATCAATGGTAGTCACGTAATTTATAGACATATTCAGTAAGTATAAGATGAATAAGAGACTTAGTGCAAGTCATTGATGTGATTTAGATCGTATTGCAACTGTAAAATCTCAGAACAAACTCATGGTTAATTAAAACCTTCAGCGACTTCAAATTTGTTTAGTCACGTGATCTCTAAAAGAAGAAAGGTTAAGTCATGCTGAGATCTAGGTTAAATAAGAGAAGGTCTCAGCCACTGATAAGATTCAGATCATGTGGTGTGTGTTGAATCTCAAGATGAAACCAAGGTTAAGGGTGAATTTTAGTGATTGAGAGATAGAACAGTCGCGTGATCACCACAAAAACTATGGTCAAAGTAAGGTAAAGTCACAAAGGGTTTTTATCTCACCATGATAAATAGTTAACCTATTAAACTAAAAATATGTTGACAACATGTACACAATCTTTTGAGCTATGATAAAATAAGCCAATCATATCAAATATCAGGCATGTTTCTCATATAATAAGGTTTTAAAATGACACAAGCACTCATGACTATCCCAATTGGTTTATTCAAAATTGATCACCTATCAACTTCAAACGCCACAGATAGGGAAAGAATTAATGTCAAGGTACATAGAATTAAGACATAAGTGACTCAATGAAGCTTTCCAATCCTTGGATAGATTGATGCATTGATTCTTAAATGATAAATAGGCATAGCTTGCATATATTTTAGTTTACCAAGTTTTCAGAGTTATAGAGGCGAGAGATTGCATAATTTTTGGAGCATATAGAAGCAGAGAATTGTGTGAATTTTAAAAACATTTACAGTAAGGAGCTTGTATTTAAAACAAAAAAAGAATTGTTTCAGTGAGATATTCATAAATCAATGAAGATGAGTCGACCAACCATGAGTGGATCTTCACCCAGTAGAGCAAGTAAAGAAGCAAAAGATGACCAGAAGGGAAAGAAAAACTAGTCTGAGGAGTTTATGAATCTAGTACCTAGAACCTATCAGGGAAAAAATGTAAATGATGAACTCTTTATCGGTGATTTGGCATATTGTAGAGATCCTAGGACTCTAGGGGTTTCAGGTTATCATCTTTTCAAGTATTTTTATAATAATAAGGATAGCCCAATTCCTATATCAAACCCATCGACATCAGGCTTAGCGAAGTTGATAGTCCCTGATATCTTTGTAGATACTGACTTATTAATTGATCTAGAAAAAAAGTATAATCCCCTCTCCAAAATTATTAAAAAGAGTGATGGAACAACTCTGGTCACTTTAGATAGGGCCTCTTTCATGAAAGCCTTTGACATATACCATCCCTGTACTACAGAAATTGATCTGACAAAGTTACTGAGTAAATATACCAGAGAAACTACCATTGTTGCTAAGTTAATCCAGGCCCATACACCTAAGTCAAATAGGAATTATATTTCTTCTATACTAGGTGTTGCACCTTATTTTTTCAAAGATTTGAGCTTTTACATGAAGTACATTTCTTAAGGATTATGTAAAGTTTTGGGAGTAGATGGGGGCCCTGAGAGATTGACTGCAGACATTCTGATGATCATCTTGGATCTAAAAAATTCATATGTCAACACTGATTATGACTACATTCAGTATGTCATAGACAAGATGCATCAAGGGTTTATTGATATATGTACAATGCCCAACCCTAGATTTATGCATTATTCTCTTTTAATGAATTTAATCTTATACTTCAATGTTAACAGCTTGGACACTCAGAATTTAAGGCCTAGATTATTTTTCCATGGCAAACCAAATCCTATACAAATGTGTCTTAGGGTTTGGAACTTCACCTCCAATGAAAATGAGTATTGTGCTTTCCATAATTGGATTTCATATCCTATTTTAAAGATGATAGGTGCAAATATGGCAAGATTTCCCACCAAGGTACTGCAACTCCTTAGAACTTGTCAATTTGTGGATAAATGGCTAGGAGACCATAATTGGGGAGATTTCTACTTTGAGAAGACATTTACTTTAATGAGGGTTTATGGATGTTCCTAGCCACCTCATATACTCCCAAAATATGTGCCTCCCTGGATAGCTACAGTAGACTTCATCTGACAATTAATGTGGTCTGATAAGGAGGATCTGGCTCCCCATAGGAAGGGTATATTTACACCCAAACAATTCAAGATTTTGAATTTCATGATTGGAAAGGGATCTACAGATTAAGTGATAAAATGGTTGGATCAATAAAAAATGAATGTATCCATTTATAGCTATATAGACCCAGAGAGGTTTATTAAGAGTGTCAAGAAAATTCTGACTCCAAGCATAAAAGCTATCAAAGGACATGAAGAGTGTATAGAGGAGGATTTAATTAGAAAAATCCTAGAGGATGAAGAAGTGGAAAGAAGGGTTGATCAATACCATGATCTGATGAGCCTGGAGAAACAAATAAAGAAGAATGGAATTCCCTTTGGGGGATTCTTTCCATATATGCCCTATATACACAGACTCACAAAAATAATGGGGTCTTACAATACTTTGTATAATCAACTTAAGGAGTTGATTGAAGATAAACAAAGAGGTCCATAGAAGCACTCTTCTTTACAGTATGATGAAGATAGTGAGGGAGATTATTCAGTTCCTATCCCTCCTCCCATGGATCAGCCACCTTTCACAGAGTAGAGCATAGAGGTAGACCTTACAAAGGAGCCTGACATTGAGGTGACTGATGAACCTCCTAGAAAGAAACAAAAAGTGGAATTAGGAGACCCTTCCCATGCCAAGGCACATGAGAAGAAAAAGGATAAGGTGAGTGCCCTAATTATTGGAAATAGAGCCTATGTTACCCAACTAAGGAAATCAATAAGAGAAGGAAAGAAAGTAAGAGGGGATGTATAAGAGGAAGTTTAAATGCCCCTCCTTCTATGCCAAGATGAAAGGGAACTGCAACAAGAACAATTCTTGAGTGATAATAATTTCATCAAAACTAAAGAGTTCAAGGATTTCTTGATTTGGTTAAAACAATAGAAAACTGGATCCTAATTACAATTAATTGAGGGTGATTCAATGCCAAGTGATTCTTTGCAGGCCTTGCAAACACATGACCCTGAAACCAAAACAATGACACTAGAGGAAGCCATGCAATTGGTTAAGCCTAGTGGGATATTGCTTGTAGAAGGATGGGATCTAGCCTTTTCCTTCATCATTGATCAGATCAGAAGGCAGCTAGATGCAAAAAATTTCTTCTGAGACACAAATTGGAGACATGATCAAAGGATGTACATATGATCCATGATCTCAAACTTTGTAAATGTGGTTCCTTGCACCTAAGACACAAAAGCCTTCTCTAATCAATGTGCAAGAAAAGTAAGATGTGGATAAGATCATTTGGTCAATGCACAATACTGGTGACTTGGAGATATGTCAGGATCTCACACATTTTGTACACTAAATGAAGCTAAAGCAGAGCAGATGTCAAAAAGGTATCAGAATCTTTTTGATGAATCAAGTGTTGTTGTGAAGGATAGAGAATTATGCTTGATAAAGATCAAGGCACTAGAGTGAAAGGTGGAGGAATTGAATAAAAGAATACAAGAGGCTCCCAAGACTATCCTAGCTCCTCCCAAACAGGTTGTAGATGCTCAGATTGAGACTATAGAGGATTTCTCCATAGGAATAGAGAAAGAAAAGAAGGATCATAATAAAATGGCTTTGGAAGCCTTGTGGAAGATTCTACAGCATAGGATTGACATCCTAAAAGGAAAATTTGATTTGGTGCATAATGATTTTAGCAAGCTACCTGACCTAGAAACATAGGTCAATAACCATATTTCAACTTTGAATCCTTATTTTGGAACTTGGTCAAGGAGGGAAACAATTTTTGAAATATTAGTAGATTTACAGCCACATAGGACAAATCTCCCTAAGATTGTCTATCAGGTAGGGGAAGAAATTGAGAAGATTGGAACCACTTTGTCTTTCTTCAAAGGCAAGGAAAATCAAATACAAGCCAGAATCAGTATATTTGTGCCAGACTATAATAGATTTATTCCTCCAATAAAGGGAGATGATAATAAGATCAAAACAATATTAGATTGGAAAGGTGAATTTGATACCTTACTACCTATTAAAGAGGCATTTATAATAGATAATATTGTATTAGATATGTATAGATTTAATAAGACTTTAGACGAGGATTTTAAAGAAAAAATAGACTTCATTAAGTTTATAAAAGACGTCAAGCTCATCACAGATGCCAAATGGGACAGACAAAAGGAACAATTACAGAATATCCAAAACTTTAATTGGCCTTCAGAGGCAGAGGTTGAAGAATGGGATGTCAGTACAAATCCCAAGAAGAAAACATTTGGAGCCATTGACCTTGATATATTGAATGAGGAGTAAAGAGGCACCTGGCACCTAATCTCTAAGCACAAGAAGGATAATCATTAAATAAGACTAGTGTAAGTTAGCCTGTAATGGAGGTCGCTAGGTCTGAAAATAAATACAAGAGGTTATCCAGAACATCTACAGACAAAGGTGCCATCTATCAAAGATTTGGAAATCAAATTTGATCTTTTCCTTATTTTGTCTTTTAGTACCTTTAGGGTTAGGTCTAGCCATCTGAAGCTTGTTGCATCCTTAATCTTTAAGGATTCCAAGATGGCTAGCACTCTATAAAAAGCAAGTTGTAATATAATGTAAGCATGGTGAAATATACAATTGTGAGGCAGACTTCTCATTTTTGTCTGAGTTTTTAGGATTTTAGTCTCTTTAATGTATTGAAGCAGAAACATATTAATAAAATACAGTGTAGTTTCCTATTCTATATCTTTGTTTTCTTCTTATATTTCTGTTTATTCTCTAGTATGTTTAGTTTGTAAGGCATCTTAAACATACCAGTTATCAGGTAACTGTGCAATTTCTTATAAGTGTCTTTCAAGGAGGGAGTAATTCTTGTGAGTATTTCCAGAGGGTTAAACATTAGTATGAGATTTTGATATAGGGGTGTGGAGATGAAAAGGTAGTTTGTAAGGAACTCTATTGGAACTGCATGTGTATTTCCATTAATTAATTTGCTGTGAATTTATATGTCATTTGACTCTTTGCCCAAGAATAGGGCACTGGTCTAGGGTTTGATAAGCATTTATTCATCATCAACATCAAAACAAACAATAATTTATTTTACTATTATAAAAATATACATTCTTAAGTATTTGTATTCAATAATACAATTGAACTTGTTGATTCCTTGGAGAGTGAATAACTAGGTTAGCCTTCATGAGTCAAAGAACTCTAAAAATAAGAAGGATGAGAATCCTTGCATCACTATTGTTAGATATTGTTATATTCATGGTATGGCTTATTAAGCTCTCTATTAGATTGATTATATTCATCTGCAAGGTTTTCTATCAGCTAATACAGTAAGAAGCAATAGGCAAACTAGTGTGGCCCATAATCCACTGTCATGGTTACTAAAAAGTAGTAATCTATTTAAGGTATACGCGTTGGAGTATGTGGAACTCAAAGAATAAGGAGGATTAATCCTCATCAATTAGAATTTATCTTGTTAGAATCGGGAGTTAGGATTTATATATTTGATAGTTATTTATCTAATTTGATTCTGCAAGAAAAAGCTCTAACAAATTGGCGACTCTACTAGGGAAGAAACAATTTTATTGAACTATTCACAATATCTCTGGTGCTTAAAAGTTGAATTAGTTTACAGTTTAGTAATCCCATTAAATTTTCTCTTTTTGTATTCATTATTAGGTTGTGTTTTATTTTCCCAACTTATTTTGGCTGGCGACTCAAAAGAATCTCTTCAAATCAGTGCTGAGTAATATTCAATATTAGTAAACATTTTCTCAATATGAATACCAGATCTAGAGTAAGAGAGCATCCTGAAGTTGAGTTGGAAAGTGGAATTCTGACTACTTCTAGGACTAAACTATCTTAGAGAGAAAAGAAGAACAAAAATGATACAGAAAATCAATCTCCAAGAAGAGAAGAGGAGAATACTAGAAGAGAATATTCAACCCAATCTAGTCATGAGGGAAACACATTAGAATATGAAGAAGCTCCTGACTTGGGTTTGGATACATATGGAAATAGTAGTAATTCTAGTGAAAGAGATGGGACTGATACTACTAGCTCAGAATCTGAGGTTGTCTCTGATGAACTTGCTGAAGAAGAAAGAATTTTGATGAGGCAGTTGGCCATTCTCCAGCAAAAGAAAAAAGAGAAAGATCTAAAAAAGAAAAAACAAGATAAAAAAAATTGATAAATTAAGAAGATGATCATTAAGACATCAAGCAACAAAAAATGCTGAAAGGTCTAATAGAGATCAAGAGAAACCTATCGCTCACCAAAGTGTTGGTTCTCAATTTTCTAAAGATAAAGGAAAGAAGAAGGTGAAAGGAAGTGAAATGGATGAACCCAAAACTCACAAATTTCAAATAGAAAAAATGTTTAAATTAGACATTGACCTTGAAAAGTCCAAAAGGGAGAAGGAAAGCATGGCCAAAATGCTGGAGAAAGCAGAAGCATATGCTGCTACTTTAGAGATGAAGAAGAAGATTGATTTCCTGTAATCTTCTAGATTTTCCCATGTTGGTGCTGAAAGTGATACAACTTCAAAAGCCAAAGCTTCCACCTTCCAAGATGATGATAAATTCTAACAGTAACCACTTCATGCAAAAAGGTACAAACAATTTTCTTTCATTGGTATTCCTAGTTATCCCAATATAGTACCAAATGAGATTGGGGAGAAACTCCCAAAGTTTTTAGGAAATAATGTTATTTCTTGTGAGGTACGCTTAAGAAAGTTTATTGATATCATAGATGAAATTAACATTAATCATGAAGATGTCTTGATGAATTTTTTTTTTCAATCCTTAGTTGAAGATGCTAGGGAATGGTTTAGAGGACTATCTATTGGTTCTATGGTATTTATGGATGAATTGATAGATTTATTTAAAGATCAATATGGTGATAAAACAAATGAGGGATTCTTGTTGAATGAACTTAACAATATAAAGAAGAATTTCAATGAGGAAGTTACTAAATTCAATAAGAGGTTCCAAAGAGCTATGCATAAGCTTTTCTGGAAGATCAAACTTAATGAAAAGGTATGTCTTGCTACATATTTGAATGCTTTTGATTCTAAAATAGGATATTCACTCTGAAAAAAGAATCCAAGAAGCCTTACTGAAGCATATAAGACATTTGTTAATATAGAAATGAATAGAAGAGTATCAGGAAAATTTGGAAGAAGGGATGATGGATGTTTTAGTAGGAGCAATAAAAAAGAACCAGAATACAAAGATTATAAAGCTTGGACCCAAAATACTAGGCCATCCTATAATAGTTATGATCCACAAAAAAGGATGCAAAATCACCCATATGGTACCCAATTTAAAGATGGTAAACCTATTATCCCACCAAGTAAGGACAAGCTTGATAATAGGACTCCCGATCCTTTACATAAAAATACTATTAACATGTACAATGATTCTTATTGGTGTGAATCTTTTCAAGCCCCACATAATCCTGATTTTTGTGTTGTGGCTCTAGACATAAATGCAAATGAAGAACAAGGAGAGAAAGAAGGTGAGTTGTGGATCATAATGGTTGTGCTATGAATGATTCTTATTCATGTCCTAATGTATATTCTAATAATGAAGTTGAGAACCATGATATGTATGGTTCATAAGGTAGAATAGAAGTATATCATCAACAAGTTTTTCCTGACAGTGAAGAAGAAAAGGTGTTGGAGATTTGATTCTGAGCAATTGATTGATTGTATGTTTGTCATTGATGACAACATATAATACACAGTAGTAATTTTGTATGTACTTAACAGAATGATGATGTGAATACTTGCGTGGATAGATACATGTTGTTGACATGTATATAATGTTATGTTCATACACGCAGACCTAGATATGATGTTTCAGTAAAGTTATGCAATTCTGTTATTGGCAGTTACAGTTCTGGAAGTGTAACAGTTTAGGGCCGACATATATAATGTGTTTCTTGAGTTGTGCCTATCTTCTAGATATGTGTGTGTATATTCATGGTTATTTATGAGTTAACTATCTTTGGTTAAATGCGTCTATCATATTACATCAAGATCATGTTGTTTGAGTTGATTTCATGAAGCCAACTTAGTGAAGCGTCGCGTCTGTTCAGTTTGACTTGTGCAGACTTAATATTGCTTGCATACTTAGTTAAGCTGACTAAGATGTTTTTGAAGTGTTTCTAAGAGCTGACATGACCTTCTAATTTGGAGAAGATACTTATAGTAGTTCATTTGTGAATGCTAAGTGTGAATGATACGAAAAGAGACAGAAGATGTACAGAGCATAAGATAAGATGTGGTTCATTCATCAAGAGTCGATGTGAAGAAGAAGTGAAAGATTGTAATACACTGGAACTGATCAAGATAGTAGGTCTACTCTACATTTCATCATCAGATATAGTGCATATCTATTATATAGAAGGTTGTAGCCTTCACCATCAAGTAGTGAGCTTTTGGATAGTGAGTCCACCACCCCTAACAGGGTTATTTGTAAAAGACTCCTAACAGGGTCTGACCCTTAACCAGGTCACTATACTTATTGCATTGTTATGTACAACTCCTAACAGGGTTAAAATATCTTCTAACAGGGATTACTATAAACAAGTATAGTTTATTGTGGGTGCTAATTCCCACCGGGGTTTTTACCATTTAGTTTCCCCATAATCAAATTGTGTGTTGTGTACGGTGTTATCTGATTAAGAATTTACTTTGTTGTATTCTAAAGTTAAGGAAGTAAAAGAACTAAAGTTACTGATAACTGATTCACCCCCCCCAATCTTAGTTATCCTTTGGGACTATTCTAACAATTGGTATCAGAGCCAAGTGCCTTGGAGAAGAAGCCTAACAGCTTAAGGTAGATCAGATGTCTTACTTCAGAAAACAAAGCCCTAAGTTTGATGGAGAATATTATCTAGATTGGAAAAACAAAATGATAACACATCTACAATGTGTTGGCTTTGAGATCTTTGAAATGGCCACACAAGAAGTTGCAATTCCATCTCTGAAAGACCTTTCAAAGGATGATGCTTCTAATAGACAAAAGGAAACATTTACCAATAATACAATTGCCAAAGAAGCCCTAATCAACGCCTTATCTGATAGTGAATTTTCTGAGATCAAGAAAATTGATAGAGCATATACCATATGGAAGTATTTAGAAGAGATGTTTGAAGGAGATGTTCAAGCAAAGAATGCACGCATGGAAAAAGAAATACAATAGTCTTGAGATGTTACCCGAAGAGAACATTAGAGCCTACAATCAAAGAATAAATGAAGCAGTCTCTGGAATCAGAAACAATGGTGGAGAGATATCAAAAGAAGATATAATGGACAAGTTGCTAACTACTTTGACATTAGACTATGAAAACAAGATCAGTATTCTAGAGGAAACCATGCAATTCTCACAAGATTTCAAAAGAGATACCTTGATCAGCAAACTCTCTGCATTTGAGATATCAAGATTGAAGACTGAACCTAAAAGTGAAACAGCTTTCAAAGCCTCAGTCCATGGTAAGAAATCCTTACACATCTCCAATCATAATGAGAAAGAAGAAGTTGATGAAGAACTTGA
>MU224744.1:1083327-1112317 GCA_018584345.1 Thuja plicata
CCATCAATGTCAAAGGGGGAGATTGTTGGAGATTTGATTCTGAGCAGTTGATTGATTGTATGTTTGTCATTGATGACAACATATAATACACAGTAGTAATTCTGTATGTACTTATCATAATGATGATGTGAAGACTTGTGTGGATAGATACATGTTTTTGACATGTATATAATGTTATGTTCATACACACAGACCTAGATATGATGTTTCAGTAAAGTTATGCAATTTTGTTATTGGTAGTTACAGTTCTGGAAGTATAACAGTTTAGGGCCGACATATATAACGTGTTTCTTGAGTTGCACCTATCTTCTGGATACGTGTGTGTATATTCATGGTTATTTATGAGTTAAATATCTTTGGTTAAACACGCCTATCATATTACATCAAAATCGTGTTGTTTGCGTTGATTTGGTGAAGCCGACTCAGTGAAGCGTTGCGTCTGTTCAGTTTGACTTGCACAGACTTAATATTTCTTGTGTGCTTATTTAAGCCAACTAAGATTTTGTTGAAGTGTTTCTAAGAGCCAACATGACCTTCTAATTTGGACAAGATGCTTATAGTAGTTCGTTTGTGAACGCTAAGTGTGAATGATACAAAAAGAGATAGAAGATGTACATAGCAGAAGATAAGATGTGGTTCATTCATCAAGAGTCTATGTGACAAAGAAGTGAAAGATTGTAATACACTGGAACTGATCAAGATAGTAGGTCTACTCTATAGTTCATCATCAGATATAGTTCATATCTGTTATATAGAAGGTTGTAGCCTTCACCATCAAGCAGTGAGGTTTTGGACAGTGAGTCCACCACCCCTAACAGGGTTATTTGTAAAAGACTCCTAACAGGGTCTGACCCTTAACCAGGTCACTATACTTATTGTAATGTTATGTACAACTCCTAATAGGGTTGAAATATCTTCTAACAGGGATTACTATAAACAACTATAGTTTATTGTGGGTGCTACTTCCCACTGGGGTTTTTACCATTTGGTTTCCCCGTAATCAAATTCTGTGTTGTGTACTAAATTATTTGATTAAGAATTTACTTTGTTGTATTCTAAAGTTAAGGAAGTAAAAGAACTGAAGTTACTGATAACTGATTCACCCCCCCTCCTCTCAGTTATCCTTTGGGACTATTCTAACAAAAGGTTCATAATATAAGATGTTATGCTCAAAACAATCAGGAATCTAAAACAGTGAGAAAACCTTCTAATGAGGAAAGAGTAATAATTACTGCTGATCTAGTTACTAAAGAATGAAGTAGTTATAACTTAAGGAATAGAGTAGTTGGTGATGTAGGTAACCAATCAGCTGGCATCTTTATCAAAGAAAATAGAGTAGATGCTAAGCACACACAAAAGAGAGAAGGACATTCTAAAAATGTAAGTAAGCCAAAGGTCAAAATTGTAAACAAGTCAAATTGTTCAAATATTGTATATGACGAAAAGGCCAAAGTATCAGAAACAAGTTCATCCTCTCCTAAGGTTGAAAATAAGAAATCAAAAAGGGAAGAGTCAACTCTAAACATTCAAGTTGAGGATAGTGATATTATTATTGAAAAACATAAATCCTCTGATATAAAATACACCCCTATTGATATGGGTCAATGTCTATCACAAATGACTATCAAAGTTCCATTTCTAGAAATGATGAGAATTAAGGAACATAAGGAAAAATTCCTTACAGTGCTAAATATTATTTCTCTAATAAAACTCCAAAAACTAGAAAGTGTTGAAAAGAAGTCTGACAGTAAGGAAAAAGATCCTGAAGGAATGATTTTATAAATCCCTCAAATTTATTTGAATACAAATACTTCTTCAGGAGTTATTGATCCCTTTTTCTTAACTCTAGTTATTAATGGTAAGATGCTTTAAAATTGTATGATAGATTCTGGAGCATCTAACACTATTATTCCTACATAAATAATGAGGTCAATGAGATTACAAGTTAACACTCATCATGGAAGATGTTAGGCAATGAACTCTAGAGAAATCCTTGTTATTGGTACTATTGAGGCTTTGCCTTATATGTTAGCAATATGTCCTGACATGGTGTTAACAATGAGTGTTTTGGTTGTTGATATTCCACCTCATTATGGCATGTTTCTATCAAGAAAATGGATGCTTCAATGGGTGGAAGTATTCAATGTAATTTATATTTTTCTATTTTCAACATTTATGGTAATAATATCAAGGTGTCCCAGGAAAGTAGGACTCCTAATATGATTGAACTAAATGAAAATACTGACATTAATTGTTGTGTAGACATAGACATGGAAAACTTCATAGTAGAGAAGATTATTCCATAATGCAAAAATGTTGATCCATTAATTGAAGAGTTGAATACACAACAGGGTGGTTTATGGAAAATGTATTTTGATGGAGCTTGTTCCAAATAGGGATCAGGAGCTGGTGTCCTATTTATTTCTCCATTAGGTAAAACATCCAAGTACAAAATCTGTCCAAGAGTATACGGAGGAGTTCTATCGAATCCTCATCCGAACAGGCCATGCGGACTTGTTAACATTTTAGTGTACAAATAATATTGTTGAATATGAAGCTTTGTTTCTGGGATTAAATATTGCTACTAAGCATGGAAGTAAATGTTTAAAAGTCTATGGTGATTCTGAGCTTGTAGTATAACAAGTTAGATCCAAGTATGTTGTAAAAATGACAAATTGAAAATGTACAAACATGCTATTTGGGATCAGATTGAAATGTTGGATGCTTTTAACATTAAATGGATAGAGAGGTCAAAAAACATCATGGCTGATTTTATCCCTAATGTTGCTTTAAAGAATGGTGATTTGACTTTGAATGGGGTATCAATAGTGGAAGTTAAGAGTATACCAGTTGTCCCTGATAATGTTTACAACTGGCAAGTTTTTGAGGATGACCAAGATATTCTCTGGTTTATTCAGTGCCTTGACCATTATGAAGACTAGTATGTCGATTGTAACTCTTTGAGGTAATTGATGGCAAGGATATGGTTTTGGGGAATGAGGTTGTCTAGTTGATTTCTAATCAGATACCTAAAGGGTTGATAGAATTAGAAGGATTGTTCAATAATCAAGATGATCATTTATAAAAAAAATGAGCAGTGCTAAAATTGAGGATTTAGAAGAAGTAAATCTAGGATCGGAAACCACACCTCAAATAGTGTATATTGGAAAAAGGTTAGATTCTCATGTGAGATCAAATCTGATAAAATTGTTAAGGAAACATAAGCATGTGTTTGCCTGGTCTTATGAGGACTTGAAAACCTATAGGGAAGAACTTTTTCAACATGAGATCCCATTGAAACAAGATGCTAAGCCATTTAGACAAAAGAAGAGACCAATCAACCCATTATTGGCTCCCAAAATGCAACAAGAATTGATGAATTTAAGGGATGCATGGATTATTCAACCTATCAGACATTCAACCTGGGTCTATAATTTAGTCCCAGTAAGAAAAAAAATGGTGATGTAAGGCTTTGCGTTGATTTTAGAAATTTGAATATTGCATGTCTAAAAGATAATTACTCTTTGCCTAACATGGAGGCAATGTTGCACAATGTTACTAGTTGTGACCTATTGTCAATGATGGATGGTTTTTCAAGCTACAACCAGGTATTAGAAAAAAGAATTAGAATAATTTAAAACTCCATTCACTACTCCATGGGGAAAATATGTCTACATCAAAATGCCCTTTAGTCTTATAAATGCAAGTGAAACATTCCACAGAGTCGTGGATGTTGAATTTAAAGAATTTAATGACTTGTTCATGGTAATATATCAAGATGACTTGAAAGCATATTCCAAGAAAGCAGAGGACCATTGTGGACATTTAGAAAATATTTTTAATAAGGCTTTGGAATATGGAGTTTCTTTGAATCCTAGAAAATGTCATTTGCAGTAACAGAAGGAAAATTATTGGGACATATAGTGTCAAAAGAAGGAGTAATAATTGACCCAAAGAGGATAGAATAAATTCAGAAGGTCACTGCTCCAAAGAATATCAAAGAGGTACAATATTTTTTAGGAAAGATTAATTTTGTAAGAAGATTTATTGCTAACTTTGCAGAGATTGTTAAGCCTATCATTAAGTTATTGAAAAAGGATGCAAAGTTTAAATGGGATAAAGAAGCAAAGTTAGCTTTTGATAAAATCAAGAAGGCAGTTCAAGAAGCACCTATTTTAAGGTCTCCTAATTAAAGTAAGCCATTCTCATTATTTAATTTTGCATCTTGGCATACAATTGTTGGTGTGTTACTACAAAAGGATGAGGATGGTTATGAGCATCCCATTGAATGTTTTAGTAAATCCCTCCCCGCTGTAGAGGTGAATTATGAGATGATGGAGAAACAAGCATATGCTTTGGTTAAAGCTATAAAGTCACTCAAACCTTATTTGGTTTGTACAAAAGTGATTGCATATGTACCTCATGCAACAATTAAGGATATTCTTACCCAGTCATAAGTTACTGTAAATGATGTAAATGGATAAATAGGATTCAAGAATTTAATTTGGAAATCGACATTACCAAATTAGTAAGGGGATTAGGCCTAGAAAAGTTAACGACTGAAGATAATATGGACTTGGTTCAAATAAATAATACAAAGATAGAAGATTCAATAGGGACTAGTATTGAAAGACAACTCTATTATGTTGATATCATGTACTATCTCAAAAAGGCCAAGTGCCCTGAGAATACGATTGATAATCAGAAAAGAACTCTTAGGTTGCAAAATAAAAGGTACACATTAGTACGAGGAGATCTATATTGGAAAGACAAAAATGGTGTACTTTTATTATGTCTAGATCAGGGTCAAGTTGAAAAGGTCTTAGCAAAAATGCATGTTGGTGTGTGTGGTGAACATTACTCTACCAAAACTACAGCTCATAGGATTTTAAGGGCTGGGTATTATTGTCCTTGTTTATTCAAAGATGCCCATTCCTTTGTCAAAAAATGTGAACCCTACCAAAGATTTTCAAACAAGATGAAAGTTTTCAGATGCTCTATTGTTGAACCCCATAGTTGTTGAGGCACCTTTTACCATGTGGGGATTGACTTCATTGGAGAGTTCTCAAAAAAATCTAGTAGTGGACATAGTTGGATACTGCAAATTGCTACAAATTATTTCACAAAATAGATAGAGGCTATTCCTACAAGGGAGACAACTCGTAAGGTGGTTATGGATTATCTAATGGAGAATATTCTGACCAGATTTGGTGTCCCTGTAAAATTAATAATGGACAATGCTATGTGTTTTAGGTCAGACAAACTTAAGGATTTTAGTGATGAATATGGAATTATGATGTCATAATATTCCTCATATCATCCCCAAGCCAATGGACAAGCTAAATTGAGTAATAAGAATATCTTGAAAATCCTGAAAAAGACCCTGGAGAAAAATAAGAGAGCTTGGCATTCAAAGATAAAACTTGCTTTGTGGGCTCATATGATCACTGTGAAGAAAGAAATAGGGAAGTCTCCCTTTGAACTAGTTTATGGTATTCAATCTAGAATTCTATGAATAATCTGCTCCCAGTGTACAAGTTTATTTAGGATGAGGACGTAGATGTTTCTGAGCCTATGCAAGATAGAATGATGTATCCAGTAGAACTGGATGAAAATAGAAAAGATAGTCAAAAGGAAAACATCAAGTTACAAAAAAAAATGAAGTACCTGTTTGATAAAAGAGCAAGTGACAAGAAGTTCTAGCCTGATGACTTGGTTCTTTAATGGAATGTTAGAGCTGAAGACAAGGGGAAGCACAAAAAAATTGATTCATTATGGTTAGGCCCCTTTTCTATTCACCAAACTTTCAGAAAATATTTATATTTATTGAAAAATATGGATGCAGAGGTATTTGACTTGCCAGTACATGGACAAATCTTGAAACCTTTCTTCAATTAGTTATGTTTTCCATGCACAGTAGCATTGTATATTATGTACTGGTGTTTTTGTTTTTCTATTGTGTGTTTTCTTTTTGTAGTAGGTTAGTTGAGGCATTCACCCCAGATATATATGGTTCTTGCTATGAACTTGCATTCGAACATCCTCAGAAAGAGCCATTGTTGGGTATATTTCCAGTTTTTGAAGTCTTCTTATTAAATTTTTAGGTTCCCAGTGATATTTTTGCCTAAAATGTCAAAACCTGTCCAGAGTGCTATCAAATTTTCATTCAAATATTGATCTCCAAGAAATAAAATCAATAATAGATGTGAAACCCTAGGTCCTAGATCATTATTTCATCCTTGTCAAGAAAAAACCCTAGTTTTTCACAATCTGTTTCTAATTTAAAGTTACCTTTTCATGAAATTTAAGTGACTTAAGTCATGTGTTCATTTTCATGTTTTAAGTTAGTTGCTAAATCTCCTACACATGTCTGAATATTCCATTTTGTTTGGATGCTCAGCGTGAAGCCTTGGTCGCATTATTTAGTTAGGTAAAGAATATACTTTAAAGGATTAAGAGATTAAACGCAGATGGTTGATCATATGTAGATCCTATGGTTGGCATGAAATCCCTAGAGGAACCCCTGAGTTGAGAAATCATATGGTGATTTTGAGTTTATTCACTCGCATAGTCTCGCAAACAAATCAAGGTTAAAGCATGGTTGTTATATTCATTCAGTCGCGAGATCTCTGAAAGAACCAAGGGTTAAATAAAATCTTACAAGATCTAGGGATAGTTGTTGATGATAAGATGATCCAGTGTCTAGAATTTAATCACAAGATGAAAGTGAAGATTAGTAAAAGTTTAAGAGATTCAGCATAGATTGATGGATTAAGAAAGAATCAAGGGTAGGTGCTTGATCTCAGAAGGATTTCATAAAGTACATAAAGTTTAAGAGACTTAACACTATTCATTGATAGAAGTATGATCTGAAGGCTAGCATTTAATCTCTACATAGAACCTGAGTCAGATCAAACCTTCAGTGACTTTGAGATTCACTCAATCGCTAAGTTTCTAGATGAAATATGGTTAGATAGAGATAGGTCAAGTTTTGATGCGAATGAATCTGAACCACAGATTAAGATCAAATCTTGTGACTGTCGTTAAATCGCTTAGAAAATTCAAAAATTCACAAGGCTTTTAGTGATTCATAGATAATGATCCAGATGCTGACACATGTTCAATTTATTCAGAGATATGTGGTGAGAGTGAAGTCTTAAGGCAAACTTGTGGTTAAGAAATTTATTTGGCAACCTCAAGATAGCTTGCAGTCGTGTAATCTCGGGACCAAATAAAGTAAAAGTGAAAACTTATGAGATTCAGTGTGAACCGCAAATTAAAAGGAGATCAATGGTAGTCACGTAATTCGTGGACATATTTAGTAAGTATAAGATGAATAGGAGACTCAACATAGGTTGTTGATGTGATTTGGATTGTATGGCAACCATGAAATCTCAGAAGAAACTCATGGTTAATTAAAACCTTTAGCGACTTTGCATTTGTTTAGTCACGTGATCTCTAAAAGAAGAAAGGTTACGTCATAATGAGAGTTGGGTTAAATAAGAGACTATATAAGCCACTGATAAGATTTAGATCATGTGGTGCACATTGAATCTCAGGATGAAACCAATGTTAAGAATAACTTTCAGAGATTGGGAGATAGAATAGTCGTGTGATCCCCAGAAAAATTGTGGTTAGAGTAAGGTAAAGTCACAAACGGTTTTTCCTACGCCATGATGTAAAGATTTAACCTATTAAAGTAAAAATATCTTGATAGCATGTACACAATCTACTGAGCTTTGATAAAATAAGCAAATCATATCAAACATCGGGCCTATTTCACATATAATAACATTTTAAAATGACAAAAGCACTCATGACTATCCCAATCAGCTTATTCAAAATTGATCACCTGTCAACTTCAAACACCACGATGAGGGAAAGAATTAATGTCAGGGTACGCAGATTTAAGACAAAATTAATTGAATGAAGCTTTCCAATCCTTGGCAAGATTGATGCATTGATTCTTAAATGATAAATAGACATAGCTTGCATATATTTTAGTTTACCAAGTTTTTAAAGTTATAGAGCTGAGAGATTGCATAATTTTTAGAGCATTCAGAAGTAGAGAACTGTGTGAATTATAAAGAAATTTACAGTAAGGTGCTTGTCTTTTAAAAAATAGAATTGTTTCAGTGAGATATTTAGAAATTAGTGAAGATGAGAAAACCAACCATGAGCAGAGCTTCACCCAGTGGAGCAAGTAAAGAAGCAGAAGATGATTAGAAAGGAAAGATAAACTATTTTGAGGAGTTTGTGACTCTACTACCTAGAACTAGTTAGGGAAAAAAAGGTAAATGACAAACTCTTTATGGATGATTTGGAATATTGTAGAGATCCTAGGACTCCAAGGGTTTCAGGTTATCATCTTTTTAAGTATTTTTATAGTAATAAGGATAGCCCAATTCCTATATCAAACCCATAGACATCAGGCTTAGAGAAGTTGATAGTCCCTAATTCTTTGTAGATACTGACTTGTTAATTAAGCTAGCAAAAAAGTATTATCCCCTCTCCAAAACTATTAAGAAGAGTGATGGAACAAATCTGCTCACTTTAGATAGGGCCTCTTTCATGAAAGCCTTCGACATATACCATCCTTGCACTACAAAAATTGATCTGACAAAGTTACAGAGTAGATATATCAGAGTAACTACCATTATTGCTAAGTTAATCTAGGCCCATACACCTAAGTCAAATATGAATTTTATTGCTTCCATATCAAGTGCTGCACCTTATTTTTTCAAATATTTAAGCTTTTACATGAAGTACATTGGTTATGGATTATGTAAAGTTTTGGGAGTAGATGCGGGCCCTGAGAGATTGATTGGAGACATTCTAATGATCATCTTGGATCATAAAAATTCACATGTCAACACTGATTATGACTACATTCAGTATGTCATAGACAAGATGCATCAAGGGTTTATTGATATATGTACAATGCGCAACCCTAGATTTATGCATTATTCTCTTTTAATGCATTTAATCTTATACTTCAATGTTAATAGTTCAGACACTCAGAATTTAAGGCCTAGATTATTTTTCCATGGAAAACCAAACCCTGTACAAAATGTGTCTTAGGGTTTGGAACTTCACCTACAATGAAAATGAGTATTGTGCTTTCCATAATTGGATTGCATATCTTATTTTAGAGATGATAGGTGAAAATATGACAAGATTGCCCACCAAGGTACTACAACTCCTTAGACCTTGTCAATTTTTGTATAAATGGCCAGGAGACCATAATTGGGGAGATTTCTACTTTGAGAAGACATTTACTTTAATGAGGGTTTATGGATGTGCCCACCCACCTCATATACTCCCAAAATATGTGACTCCCATGATAGCTAGAGTAGAATTCATCTGGAAATTAATGTGGACTGATAAGGAGCACCTGGCTCCCCAAAGGAAGGGTAAATTTACACACAGAAAATTCAAGATTTTGAATTTCATGATTGGAAAGAGAGCTACAGATTCAGTGAACAAATGGTTTGGTCAATACGGAATGAGTGTAGCCATTTATAGGTATATAGACCTAGAGGTTTTTATTAAGAGTGCCAAGAAATTTCACTCCAAGAATAACAACTATCAAAGAACATGAAGAGTGTGTAGAGGAAGATTTAATCAGAAACATCCTGGAGGATGAAGAAGTGGCAAGAAGGGCTGATCAGTAGCAGGATCTGATGATCCTGGAGAAAAAATAAAGAAGGAGGGAATTCCCTTTGGGGGCTTCTTTCTAGATATGCCCTATATGCACAGACTCACAAAAATGATGGGGTCTTACAATACTTTGTACAATCAACTTGAGAAGTTGATTGAAGATAAAGAAAGAGGTCCATAGAATCACTCTTATTTAGAGTATGATGAAGAGAGTGAGGGAGATTATTCATTTTGTAGCCCTCTTCCCACGGATCAGCCACCTTTCACAGTACAGAGCATAGAGATAGACCTTACAAAGGAGCCTAACATTGAGGTGACTGATGAACCTCCTAAAAAGAAACAAAAAGTGGAACTCGCATACCCTTCCCATGCCAAGGCACAAAAGAATAAAAAGGATAAGGTGAGTGCCCTAATTACTGGAAATAGAGCCTATGATCATGAGCTGAGGAAAGCTATAAGAGAAGGAAAGAAAGTAAGAGGGGATGTACAAGAGGAAGTTGAAATGCCCCTCCTACTATGGCAAGATGAAAAGAAACTGCAACAAGAACAATTCTTGAGTGATGATAATTTCATCAAAACAAAAGAGTTCAAGGATTTCTTGATTAGGGTAAAACAATAGCAAATTAGATCCCAATTACAATTAATTGAGGGTGATTCAGTGCCAAGTGATGCTTTGCAGGCCTTGCAAGCATATTAATCTAAAATTGAAACAATGGCACTAGAGGAAGCTAGGTAATTGGTTAAGCCTAGTGGGATGCTACTTGTAGAAGGATGAGATCTAGCCTCTGCTTTCATCATTGATAAAATTAGAAGGCAGCCAGATGCAAATTTGTCTTCTAAGACACCAATTGGAGACATGATCAAAGGATGTGCATATGATCCACGATCTCAAAGTTTGGCAATGTGGTCCCTTGCACCGAAGACACAAAAACCTTATCTAATCAATGTGCAAGAAAAGAAAGATGGGGATATGATCATTTGATCAATCCACAATACTGGTGACTTGGAGATACCTACAGCTCTCACACATTTTTCACACTTAAATGAAGCTAATGTAGAGAAGATGTCAAAAAGGTATCAGAATCTTTTTGATAAATCAAATGTTGTTGTGAAGGATAGAGAATTATGCTTGATCAAGATCAAGGCACTAGAGGGAAAGGTGGAGGAATTGAATATAAAGATACAAGAGGATCCCAAAGATATCCTAACTCCTCCCAAATAGGTTGTAGATGCTCAGACTAAGACTACATAGGATTTCTCGATAGGAATAGAGCAAGAAAACAAGGATCAGAATAAAATGGCTTTGGAAGCCTTGTGGAAGATTCTGTAGCATAGGATTGATATCCTAAAAGGAAAATTTGATTTGGTGCATAATTATTTTAGCAAGCTACCTGACCTAGAAATAGAGGTCAATAACCATATTTCAACTTTGAATGCTTATTTTTGAACTTGGTCAGGGAGGGAAACATTTTTTGAAAGATTAGAAACTTTAAAGCCACATAGGATAGATCTCCCTGAGATTGTGTGTCAGGTAGGATAAGAAATTGTTCAAATTGGAGCCACTTTATCTTTCTTCAAAGGCAAGGTAAATAAAATATAAGCTAGAATCAGTATGTTTGGGCCAGACTATAATAGATTTATTCCTCCAATAAAGGGAGATGATAATAAGATCAAAGCAATATGAGATAGGAAAGGTGAATTTGATACCTTAATGCCTATTAAAGAGGCATTATAACAGATAATATTGCATTAGATATGGACAAATTTAATAAGAGTTTAGATGAGGCTTTTAAAGCAAAAATAGACTTCATTAAGTTTTTAATAGACGTTAAGCTCATCACAGATGCCAGATGGGACAAACAAAAGAAACAATTACAAAATATCCAAAACTTTAATTGGCCTTCGGAGGAAGAGGTTGCAGAATGGGATGTCACCACAAATCCCAAGAAGAAAAATCCTACAACCATTGACCTTGATATATTGGATGAGAAGTAAAGAGGAACCTGGTACCTGATCTCTGAGCACATGGAGGATAATAATTAAAAAAGATTAGTGTAAGTTAGCCTGTATTGGCGGTCACTAGGTCTCGCAATAAATACAAGAGGTTATCCAGGACATCTACAGACAAAGGTGCCAGCTATCAAAGATTTGGAAATTAGATTTGATCTATTCCTTATTTTGTCTTTCCACCGCTTGAAGGCCTAATTGTAATTTTGTCTTTTAGTACCTTTAGGGTTAGGTCTAGCCATCCGAAGCTTGTTGCATCCTTAATCTTTAAGGATTCCAAGATGGCTAGTACTTTATAAATAGAAAGTTGTAATATAATGTAAGCATGGTGAAATATACAAGTGTGAGGCAGACTTCTCATTTTTGTCTGAGTTTTTAAGCTTTTAGTCTCTTGAATGTATTGAAGCAGCAACATATTAATAAAATATAGTGCAGTTTCTTGTTCTATATCTTTGTTTTCTTCTTATATTTCTGTTTATGCTCTTTTATGTTTAGTTTGTGAGGCATCTTAAACACACCAATTATAAGGTAACTGTGCAATTGCTTATAAGTTTCTTTCAAGGAGGGAGTAATTCTTGTAAGTATTTCCCGAGGGTTAAACATTAGTATGAGAATTTGATACAGGGGTGTGGAGATGAAAAGGTGGTTTGTAAGGCACTCTATCTGAACTGCATGTGTATTTCCATTAATTAGTTTGCTATGAATTTATATCTTATTTGACTCTTTGCCCAAGAATAAGGCATTGGTCTAGGGTTTGATAAGCAATTATTCATCATCAACATCAAAAAAAACAATCATTTACTTTACTATTATAAAAATATACATTATTAATTAGTTGTATTCAAGAATACAATTCAACTTGTTGATTCCTTGGACAGTGAATCACTAGGTTAGCCTTCCCGAGTCAAAGAAATCTAAAAAGAAGAAGGATGAGAATCCTTGCATCACTGTTGTTTTCTATTGTTATATTCATGGTATGGCTTGTTAAGCATTGTATTAGATTGATTGTATTCATCTGCAAGGTGTTCTATCAACTAATAATGTAAGAAGTAATTGAAAACCAGTGTGACCCCTAATCGACTATCATAGTTACTAAAAAGAAGTAATCTATTTAAGATATACCCGCCTGAGTCTATGGAATTCAAAGAATGAGGATCAATCCTCATCAATTAGACTTTATCTTGTTAGAATCAGGAGTTTAGAGTTATAGAGTTGATAGTTATTAATTTGATTTTATTCTGCAAGAAAAATCTCTAACCCACGTGATGTTCTATCTTTTGTAACTATTTGATATTTGTAGGCTAGTGGGTTCATTATCTTTCCAATCTCTTGGGTGCATACCAGGGAATTTAGTCACAATGTGTATGTACATTTGTATTATCAATTAAATCTAAATATGAATGCCTTGGTCCTATCTCTCTTTATCTGCTTCACATTCTCCATGAACTGTTGTACAAGGACTTTGCATAAGTTATACTTGAGATTCTCCTTTACCATTTTATATGTCATCATTATAACACCAATAGATACTAAATTTTGTCGGCTGCTATAATGAATTTTGTACCCTATAATTGTTGCAACTAGTCTCACATATTGTTAGAAGATGTCAGCCACTGTCATCGCTCATTTATTCCATTTGGAGTGGGTTAGGGTTTCTACTAGTTTCTTGGTATTCTTCTCTACAAAAAGGATGACTCCAGAGTTATCTAGGCTAGTAATGTCATGGATCAACTCACTATAAATATTTATAGGCTACTCACCAATCCAAATGAATTGGTCATGTACTTTTCTCAATAGGATGTTGAACCATTATTCTTTTTCAAACTCATACACTTCTGCCATTTTCATTACACTTAGGTTCTCAAGATGAACGAACTCATCCTTCCACTTTCCATCCTCTTTGATCATGTCCTTTATTTCATTGAAGATCTCAAAGTATCCTAGAGACTCATACTTGTAATGGATATATTCCCTAATATCCTCTACATGTAGAACTTTGAAGGGCGTATGAGAAAATGTGCCTTTAGGGTCATCCTCAGTGGATTTACAAGGGTGCCTCTTAAACTTGTATCTAGGTCATTCATTAACATCAAAGATCAAAGGTGTATCCATATTCACAAGTTCGTGAGTGGTCTAAATACCTTTTGATTTCTGAATCCATGAATTCCTGCTTGTTCAATCATTCAATGCCCTAACTTCTTTTAGTCTTCTTGCAGAAATCACTACTCTGCTTCAACTCTTCTCTTTGAATGGTGAATAGATAGGTTCTTTTAGCCATCCTTATACTTCACTACATAAATAAATGACATACTTCCCAATGAAAGAATTTCTACAAATTATCTAGTCGACTAACAATCTGGCGATCACAGGATATAGATTGTAAAGCTATACGATCATAGATATATGTTCCATAACATTCCAAAAAAATCTCCCTAAGCTCTTAAGAGATTATTCCACATAAATAGGGGCTGGATATTTTTCTAATGTATCTCTTCAATGCTCCTCCTAAGGCCATGCTTGGCCATCTAGGTTTATGTAGCAATTTTAACATCAGGCGAAGACTCAGTAGCATCTACTAAATCTCCCTGAGCGTTTTCTTCACTTGGCTCCTTTACCTTCCATACCTTACCACTATTTACATCTTCTAATTTGAAATGCCTATTAAATTCATTCATATACTCTATAAGAATCTTACCAGTATCACCAATGTTCTTCTTCACAACAATAGGTGGAGGTCCACTTATGTTCATAGTTCCATTATACCTACAAAAATTCTCTATGTGTCCTGGATTATTACATTTTTAGCATGTAGGAGGTGGTATGTTCTGATTAATATGCAACTTACAATACTTTATGATGTGCCCAAAGTTATTGCACTTGTAACATGTGATCTTAGTTGTTGTTTCTTCTCTAATGTAATCTTACTTGGTTATTGATTGATCAGGATTCTTGTATTCTGTCTTCTTGTGTCCATATTCATAGCAATTGAAACAATAACTAGAAAAGGGTTTGTAAGGAATTTTACCTCTACAGTATCTCTTCACGTGTCCAACTTTGTTGCATCCAAAGAATCTACCACTGAAAGGTTTGATCTACTTTATAGTTTCTTCACGAATAGATCTTTCTTCATAAATATTCACTTTATATTTTTCTTCCCGAGTCTTAGAACATTCAACTTCACTAAAGCCAACTCTAGTCATGTCTCCTTTAGGTTTTTGTCTCTCTCTGCTCATCAATCTTGTCACTACTCATATGAATTTTTTCAATGTGTTTCTTAGCCTCAACAAGTTCTTTTATGATTTGATTGTATTTTTCAATTTCATGATACTTGGGTCTGTAGTCATCAAGCTCAATCTGCATTTTTTCCATCTGAACATTTGCATTCTTTAGGATTTCTTCAACTTTGGTTCTTTCATCTTTTTCTCTCTAAATTTATTTAGCCATTTGAATAGAAGTAGTTTCCTGATCATTCTTTAAAGCATCTTTCTCTTGTTCAAGCTATTTTATCTGATCTTATGTATCACTATCTGAATCTTCTTTTATCTGCTCCATAAGATCTTGTCTCTGACTCCTTGATAGTTCAAGTTGTTCCTTATGTTTCCTGGTGAAACCTTCTACTCTTCTCAATTTTAGTTTCAAGTCACCATTTTCTTCTTTAGCCTTATCAAGGCCTTCCAAGTTTTCTTCCAAACTTTCAGAATCCATCTTGATCTCCCTTAAGCTGTTATACTTTCTCTCTAAGGGCCAAAAGCTCTGATACTAATTGTTAGAATTAAGTAATACTGAGAGGGGCGTGAATCAGTATTACAACACTTTAAAATTAAACTTGTTAGATTCCAACTTAACCAAATAAATACTGAAATGAAAAGAACATAAGCATAAAGTACAAAACTCATAACACCATAATTTTGTTCTTGAGGAAACCCTATCCAAGGGAAAACCCTGGTGGGGATGGTACCCACAAATATGCACTAAAATTATTGTGTCCCTATTAGGAGACCTAACCCTGTTAGAAGCTGAATATTACATTAGTACATTTACCTATTAAAGGAATACAAAACCCTGTTAAAGGTATACACTGAGCACACTACTCTTACAATAAAAAATTTGTTTCTTTTGCAATGCTTTATCAGAAATGAACTTATACAAGAATCTTATATGCTTTAGTAGTTCCATTTGTAGCTCACATCACCTTCTGTCTGATCATAAAATCACAATGTATTCATCCATTCCATCATACATCATCCATCATCCTTTGCTTCTCAAAACATTTCCATATATATACTTTATCTCATACTCAGTCGACTCCCAAATACATAAAAAAATGTGATCAACACTTATACAAAACTCAAACACAAAGTTGATGATCATTCATTACCAAAATAGAGGTAATACCCAATTCAACTAAAACTTAGCACATTTGAATTCCACATTACAATCCCTTAATCATCGTGACCATTTAACTGTTGTCTTATTGTCTCACTATCTTTGCATTACTTCAATCATCTCTATAGATTCCATCTCTCAACTCCGAAATACAAGAGACCTTAACCAAAGGTCTACCACATCCAAAAATGTATTTCTCTAAACTCACATGTCTTCATTCATGATACACAGTGCTCGTTACCCAAAACTATGCTCATGTATCTAGTAAACTACATTCTAGACTTAGTCATTTTACAAACCTTAGCACCAAAACTGTGTTCTACTCCAAGAGACCATACATAAATGTTGTGTTTCCATAAATTATAACCCAAATTTACTCTTAAATGAGTCACTTGCCAAAAAATAGTTCCCTGTAGGACCATGTCCAACTGACCAGCGCACGTGCGCAATACTTGGTCATTCTTCTTTTCTAATCATGATCTGCATCAATATTTTAGAACAAAAGGCATCTAGGACAAACTTCAACAAAACATGCATAAACACATTTTCATCCAAACAACTGACTCCTTATGAAAACATAATTACAGATTTATCATATTCAATCTATAGTATTCATGGTCGTGTATGCATGTTAAATTCCTATAAACATATCAAATGTCTATGTGGTTGCATGCTACTTAATACCATAAAAGGGTAACTAATTTTGAGAAAAGAATAATAAAATAGGAAACAGAGCATGGAAAACACTATTCTAGACATAGCATCAGGGGTTAAAAAGATGACAAAAATCAATGTCCATGAGTCCAAACAGTCTAAGGGACAAAAAAACCATCACCTTGAGAAATTTCCATTTCCGATCTTTTGTTTGAATTCTAACCAAAAAATACTAGTAGTTTGGTTGATCTTATCTTCTTCAAATGTATAGTTGATCTTATATTATTTAAATAAACTATACATGTTAGCCTTCAAGATGATTTCATAATGAGCCCTAACATTTTCATAAGCTGTACATTCTGTGTGAAACTACAATTCATTGAAACCCTATGATGGAATGAATAATAGAAAAATAAGACCACCAAATAACCCAAATCAACTGAAGCTTGACCATCCTCTACGAGGTGGCATCTCTTTTCTACAAATATATTACTAATTTTTTTATCGAAATATCTTTATATGGATTCAAATTGAACCAAAAGGAAAACATACCTAGTTTTTATGTTTAATGTAAAATTAGGGGTTTGATTTCTATCCATCTATCCTCTGCTCTCTATCTCCCAAACAATTTAAACAAGGCGACCAAACACTATAAACACCGTCTATCATATGATCTATATATGGAAACAAAATAAAAGTGGGTGACCAAACTGAAAACTAAAAGATCAATAAGAGCAACCTAACAAACGAAAAATTGTTGAAATAGAAAATTAGAGTGACATATGGTGGTAAGTTTATCGCAGGCAGGATTTCTTAATTTTTTTGATTTATTAGTGGGCACTATAATGAATGTTTCCCGCGAATCAAATGCAATTATTTGTAATTTGAAAAATACAAAATGTTTAACCTCGTAGTGGTTTGTCATGTTTAACGACGCAGTGGTTGATGCCAAATTTGGCCTATAAATTTAATCTGCCTGGGATGCTAAATTCAACGTAATGCCCGCATATTTTTGCACCAGTTTTAAACCTTAAATGAAGTCTGTTTAGGGGTGCCAAAGATGGCGTAAAGTGCGCCTAATTAAGTGCCTAATTTTTATTTGAATTTTCGGTCATCTTGTAATCATAATATTTGAGCTCTACTTTATTTTTGCATTATAAATTGATTTTTATTTGATTTTTTTTCTTTAAATTTGGTGGACGTTGGGGTTCTTTTTATTATAGAGTTCAATTTGGTTTAATATTAGGAGCAGGGTTCGATTTGGTTTAATGATCAATTACTTTTAGGGTTATAATTCAATTTATTTTATTGTTACAATTAGCATTCAATTTGGTTTAGTGTTAGTTTTAGTTTATAATTTGGTTTACAATCATGGTTCAATTTAGTTTACTCTTAGCTTTAGGGTATAATTTTGTTTAGGATTAGGGTTCAATTTGGTTTAATGTTCAATTAAGTTTTTAGTTATCGTTCTATTTAGTTTTCGATTGAGGTTAAAATAGTTTTTGAAGGCAACCGTAACCCTTTACAACAGAAGAAAAGATAGGCAAATAAGCATCATAGCAAAAAGAAGTAGCTGGGTAAAAGGAAGGAGACATTAGAAATCCCCTAGCACAACCAACTAGTAAAAAGCTACAAACTAGAGAAAAAAAACACTAAAATGAGAAACAACACAGCTAAGATATTTTTCCATAAACTCCACTGTGTCTTCCTTTAGCAATTCATATTGCTGGATGGTGTCCTAGAGATCCATGATTTCCTTGGAGTTGGAAACTTTCTATTTTTTAGCGCTTGCCCTAGTACAAGAGCTAGGGCCGATAGAGCTTGTGTCTTTATCAACTTCATCTAACATGACAATGGGAGTAGGGTTCCCTTCCAGCATGGAGAGAAGAGCCCATAGGTCATGGGTAGTCACCTTCATGCCCTCAAAGTTATTCTTTATAATTCTATTGAGGGTGTCTTCGATGCCCTAGATGCGGCTGGAGGTAGTCTGCATATGGAAATTGACCACAACATTTATCTTTAGTTCAAGCTTCTCCATTAGCCTTTTATCTTCTTCCTCAGCCTGAGTCTCAACATCACTTCTACTAGTATTCAAAGGCTTGGCGAGCAGCAAAGCAATTTTGTTCACTCTGTCCTCGAGCTCCGAGTATTTGAAATTGATGTCTTTGATTTCTTCATACAACCAAGAATTCATCTGAATTTCCATCTCAGCATGCTCTTTAGCCATCTACATGAACCTTTTGTTCTCTTGGCCCTTCTCAGTCGCATCCTCCTAGATACCCCCAAAATCCTCCTTACCTTTAAGCTTCTGGTCAATGTCCTCTTCCTTATTCTCTTTGGTCTTCTAAGAAATAACCCTTGAGTTCATGCCCTCCTTAGACAATGTATCTTCATAGTTCACTAGAGCAGGGAAATCTTGGTGATTGTTATACATCTTAATGTGTGCCATGGAAATTAGAGGCTCAATGTCAACCATCACAGGGGAGCTATCCCCCACTTCAATTTTCTCTTTCTTTCTAGTCTCAGGGGCATAATTGTCCTCTGGGCCTTCAGTATCCATATCATCAGAATTGACATTGCTGGCTTTGTCACTCTCTATTTCTGAAGGGGGCTCACTCGAATTATCCTGAGGGTCCTCATCCTCATCTTCGTGGTAGTCGCTGAGGTTTTTATCCTCATCAGGGACCTCTGTGTCATCTTTTGATTTCATACCAGCCTCCTCTGAGAGGAATTTAGTCGCTTCAGCCATGTTAAGATCTTTAGCTTCCTTCTTAACCTCAGTATCATCTTCATTGTCCATACCAGTCTCCTCCATTAGGATTTTGGCCTCTTCAGTCAAATCTTCAGTGGGATTGGCCATCTTTTTCTTCTAGAAGTGTTACTGTCAGTCATGTTGGATCTTTTATCCTTCTTCTCCTTATTCTTCCCAAGGACCGGGGTGTAATCCTGGAGCTTAAACTTGGCATGCTCATAAATGAGAAGAATAAGGCCATCGTGAAGAATGAGCTTATCATAACTTTTCCTATTTTCCATAATATTAGTGCCAAGAGATTGAAGCAGGAGATAGAGGAAAGAAATTTTCCTCTTGTAACGAAAATGATTCACAAGCATAAAATAGAAGTTATAAACCCTATTATAGAGAACCTCAAGCATAAAATATTGCATAATGGCTTTGACAAGTTTTCCCCAGAGAAGCTTCATATGCTTGAGAAGAACAAAATCCCAAGATTGTTTCCTGAGGAGGGATCTTTCCCTAAGAATATTAGGGTACCTATCGTTCTATTTAGTTCTATTTAGGGTACTTATCATTCTATTTAGTTGTCTTATAGTCAAGGTTCAATTTTGTTTAGGATTTGGGTTTAATTTAGTTTAGATTAATGGTTTAATTTGGTTTATGATATAATTAGGTTTAGGTTTATGGTTAAATTTAGTTTAGTGTTAGGTTACAATTATCTTTAATGTATGGATTCAATCTAGTGTAGGACGTTTAGGATTACATTTTATAAGCTTTAAATGATTAAGGTTAAATTTGGTTTACTAATAGGGCTAGGGTTAGAGTTATAGGTTAAAATAAGGTTTAGTTCTTAATAGATTTAATTAGGGTTATATTTTTATTTTTTGTTAGTGTTACGCTATATTAGTTTATGATTAGGGTTCAATTTGGTTTAATGTTAAATAATCTTTAGGGGTTGGGTTTAATTTTATTTAGTGTAAGAGATAGGGTTCAATATATTTTTACATTAGGCATAGGGTTCAATTTTGTCTAGGATTGGGGTAATGGTTTAAGTTGTTGTACTATTGAATTAGCTTTACAATGAGGCCTAAACTTTGGGTTCTTGTTTAGAGTTAGGATTACAATTCAATTAAATTTAGGGTTAATGTTTAATTTAGTTTAGTGATAGGTTTAGGAATACATGTATAGAATGATACTAAGTGGTAGAATTCAAAGTTAAAAAATGTTCAGTTAGAATAATGGTTAATATTGAATTTGGTTTTAGGATCAAGGATCGAGATAGTTTAGGCTTAGGTTTCAATATGGTTTGAGTGTTAGGATTATGGTACAATTTGGTTTAGGTTTATGGTTAACGTTCAATTTGGTTCAATTTTATAATTATGTTCAAGTTGGTTTAGTGTTTGTCTTATGATTAATGATTTATTTAAGCTAAGGATGCAATTTGGATTTTGGTTTAGTCTTAGGTATAAGGTTTAATTATATTTAGGGGTAGGCTTATAGTTCAATTTGGGTTTTGTTTTGTGTTTGATTTAGTCCTAATTTTAAGGTATAATTATATTTAGGATTAGTGTAATTGTTTAATTTATGTTTTGGTTTACTATGAGGGTTAGGGTTTCATCAAATTTAGGACTAAACTTGGCAAAATATTTAATTAGGTTCACAATTAGGGATCATTTTACTTTAATCTTAGGGTTAGGTTCAATATGGTTGATGGTTTGATTATGTTCAAGATTGTGGTTATGGTGAATTTTGGTTTCGGTATATGGTTTAAATTGGTTTGATTTGGTTTGATGCTCAATTAGGTTTATGATTAGGGTTTATTTTTGTGTATTGTTAGGGAACTAAGTTTTGAAAATTTTAGTGTTATGAGTAGGGTTTAATTTGGTTGGGTATTTGGATTTACTTATATTTACTATTGGGTTTGAGATTCGATTTGGTTTAAGGTTAAGTTTTAAAAGGGTTAGAGTTTGATTTGATTCTATCTCCTTGCCTCTCCTTACATCTCTCTCCTCACTAGACCTATCATTCTCACTACATTTATCTCTCCTATTTTATACCACTATTTCTCTATTTCTCTCCCTCTCTCCCTATTTCTCTTTGTTTCTATATCTCTCTAATTCTCTATACAAATATCTATTTCTCTCCCTCGCTCTATTTGTACTCTATTTATTTACATATATATCTCCTACTCTCTCTATATATCTCCCTCTTTATCTATATTTCTACTCGATCTATTTATAAATTTGATAATTGTTAGGTGTAATTTCTAATGTTGTTTGATTAGGTTTAGGGTTAGGGTTCAATTTACTTTAGTGTTCAAATAAGCTTAGTATTAGGGTCAATTTGTTTTAGTATAAGGTTAGGGTAAAAATTGGGTTAGGGTTAGTGTTTAATTCGGTTTGATGTTCAATTAGTTTTATGATTAGGGTTGAACTTTCTTTAGGGGGTTTATTCCAATTCATTTTGGTTTAGGTTTAGGGTTTATTTTTGTTTATTGTTAGGGAACTAAGTTTCAAGTTTTTAAGTGTTAGGGGTGAGATTTAACTTGGTTTGGGGTTTGGACATAGCTTTGTCTGCTACTAGGTTTAAGATTCAATTTGGTTTATTTTTTGTTATAGAATTAATATTATTGTTTAAAGCTTATAATTACATCAGGTTCAAAGTTAAGGTTGGTATTTATTTAAGCTTATGGAGTGAGGTTTGAGTTCAATAATTTTTAAGGTTATGTTTTAAAAGGCTTAGGCTTTGATTTTATTATATGTCCTCTTTATTTGTTTGGATTAAAAGAACAACACAAATTTGATAATTGTTAGGTTTAGTTTCTTATACGATTTGATTAGGTTTAGGGTTAGGACTCAATTTACTTTAGTGTTCAAATATGCTTAGTGTTAGGGTTCAATTTGTCTCACTGTAAGGTTAGGGTAAAATTTGGGTTAGGGTTAGTGTTTAATCTAGTTTGATGTTCATTTAGTATTTTGATTAGGGTTGAATTTTCTTTAGGGTTTTGTTTACAATTCATTCTAGTTTAGGTTTAGGTTTTATTTTTGTTTATTGTTAGGGAACTAAGTTTCAAGTTTTTAAGTGTTAGGGGTGAGGTTTATTTTGGTTTGGGGTTTGGACTTAGCTTTGTCTATTATTAGGTTTAAGATTCAGTTTGGTTTATTTTTAGTTATAGGATTAATATTTTTGTTTAAATATTATAATTACATTAGGTTGAAAGCTAAGGTTGATATTTATTTAAGCTTATGGAGTGACGTTTGAGTTCAACAATGTTTAAGGTTATGTTTTAAAGGGTTTAGGATTTGATTTGATTCTATGTCCTCTTGATTTGTTTGGATTAAAAGAACAACACAAATTTGATAATTATTAGGTTTGATTTCTTATACTATTTGATTAGGTTTAGGGTTAGGATTCAATTTACTTTAGTGTTCAAATATGCTTAGTGTTAGGGTTTAATTTGTTTCAGTGTAAGGTCAGGGTAAAATTTGGGTTAGGATTAGTGTTTAATTTGTTTTGATGTTCAATTAGTTTTATGATTAGGGTTTAGCTGGCTTTATGGTTTTGATTACAATTCATTCTGGTTTAGGTTTAGGGTTTATTTTTGTTTATTGTTAGGGAACTAAGTTTCAAGTTTTTGAGTGTTAGGGGTGGGGTTTGGACTTAGCTTTGTCTACTATTAGGTGTAAGATTCAATTTGGTTTATTTTTAGTTATAGGATTAATATTTTTGTTTAAATATTATCAAGAAAAGGATTGTGAAATTATTTGTGAAGATTAAATTGGTGTTTGGGGATTGAAAATTCTTCATATAATCTTCCATAAAAATTCAAACTAAGAAAGCATAAATTCTAAAGATGGATTGACACATGGACTTAAGCCCAATACCAAAAAAATGGATTCCGATAAAGGTACACCAAAAAATATTAGGCCAAAGAATAAAACTCTAAAATACAATATACTTAGAGGCCACGACGACATGGTTAACAATCAAATTATTTTAACATCAATGAAATTTGGAGAATTTCCTATAATCTCATTCTTGAAACGATCTCAAAAAATATGTCAATAACATTGTATCTAATAGACAAAGACATCATCAACCTTTGACATCAATATCAACATTTCCAACATATTTTTGATACTCCTATTTCATATTAATGATACACTTTTATGAATTATTTTTCTTAACTAGTGGAAGTTTATTTTATGCTTTTGTAGATTCACTTCTCTTAAAATTTGTACTAAATTCTCAAGGTTTTTAGAACCACATATAATAAAAAATATAGGTATTAAAAAAGGTAAATAAAAAAATAAATGATTTAATCAAAAGATAAAATCTCACATAGACCAGCTACACAAAGACTAAATTATGTTAGCACCCCATTTAAAATTATACATAAATCCATATTCTTCATACACAACAATTTGAAATCACGTATTGATTTTAAAAACCTTTCCTTTAGTCACTAATGCATTCAATAACATAATCTTCTTATCAACATCTCTAAACAGACACAAAGCTAACAATCTTTTAACTTCTATCCTATTTACCATCTCATCTCTTATTTAATTTAGTTCAATTTTGTCTTGATATTTTTATAATTTAATTGATCTTAAAATAATCATAATATATATTTAGTTTATTTTAATAATAAGTTTTAAAATTTAAATCATTTATATATTGAACATAAGATATAGCACATCACAACTATGAACATGAGTCTAATCATGTATCTATATACAAATTTTACTTTAAATTATATAACTATCTATTTAAATCTCAAATGGATTCTTTTATAATATTGTTAAATATTGCCCCAAGCATCATCATAAATTTACATGTAGAACTAAATAGACTTATATCAAAATAATTAAAAGGCAATCACTATGTACAGTGATAGTCATACCAATAGTAAAGTACTCATAAACCAAACCATGATAAATAATATTGTTAAATATTACCCCAAGCATCATCATAAATTTGCATGTAGAACTAAATAGACTTATATCAAAATAATTAGAAGGTAATCACTATGTACAGTGATAGTCATATCAATAGTAAAGTACTCATAAACTAAACCCTGATAAAGGACTAGAGAACATTAAACAACAATACGAAGAACAACCATAAAGATCTATATGTCAAATGAAATCTTCATGATACTCATTAAAGAGCTTTCAAGTAAAACAAGACATAATAATTGTTTTCAAAAGTATCCAAATTACTAATTAAATATTGACAAATTTTATAAATATAGGTATGTGCATACCGAAATTTAGAGAAGTTTCATATTCAACATATTATAGAAATTTTTCATTGTGTATATGTTGATTTGTAGGAATAGAAATGACATGGTTGTTCCATTGTAGAGAAAGGATAGTTAGACTTCTCTTGATGAATAAGATCTTGATTGTCTACCAAATTCCTCTGTTAAGAAATACAAGAAATACAGAGAAGTTAGTGGATTTAAGCACCACGAAATTCAATCATGATTTTTTACAAAAATAATGTTATATCCCAAAATATTATGTTGATAAAATAAAACACCATACCTCTTGTTGAAGTTTGTTGTTTTCTTCTTGTAGCTGCAATATCTAGCAATATAAATAAGAAATAATATTTTATTAGAAAAAATAATTAATTAAAGCTAAAAAATAAAAATTAATTAAGAAAAACAAATAACTTATTTCATTAAAACTAGAGTCTTTCACATTTGTTAAAGTATTTGGAAAATTGTTAAAAAATTAAATCATTTATAAACATCTTTTAGAGTTGTGATGTGAAAATTTTGAATTGTAGTATAAAAATTCTCATGAACTTTGACAAAATAATTCTAAATTATATTAAAATTTTATAAATTGTACTATGATATCAATAATATGTATGATGTCTCTGTGTGTACTGTGCCACTTTATATTATATACTCAAATGTTTATATTTGTTAAATTAACAATTATTACTATGTAATATGTATATCATAATGTTATTTAAACCATGAGTTGCTCTCTCTCTCTCTCTCTCTCTCTCTCTCTCTCTAACAAATAACAAACTATAGTAGTAGTGATTATTTAGGATTTTTATTTGTAAATCATATGATTTACTAATTCTCATGGTTGTTGATCTCTAAATCCTTTCCCTTACTTTGGGATAAGTTCAATTTTAGCATATAGAATTTGAGTATTTATAGACATTCCAAAGACACTAGTACTCACAAGCAACAATGATATGATAAAAAGTATAAAGAACATGAATTTGTGTTATATTAGTACACACATTACCATCATTTCAAAGCCTGTATAGCTTGACTCCTGATTAAAGTAGTTCTAAGAATCCCCTTTTAAGCATAAAATAACTATTGTTGATTGTCAAAACCAAGTTTTTTTAAATATAGGTGCTAGAAAAGATGAATATATTTTAACTAAATTTGATAGAAAAATAAACTATATAAAAAAAATTGACTAGAATAAAGTATAGGTGCATCTTAATCTATAAAAAGAACCTTATTTACAATATAAATTATTCATAGTATGAATAGTGGAATAGTGTAGGGAAAGCATGGAGCAGAGCATGATAATTTCAGAATATGTAATTAAACCTTGTATGAGATCTGTTGGCTGAAAATTCAAAAGATACAAATTTTGAAATTGGATGAACTACAATTGGAGAAATCTGCTTTACAACCAAAATACTTGTGGTAGATTTTGCATGGAAAGAAGGAAGAGAGGGTATACTAAATTTCTCTGGTGAATTGGAGAATCATTAATTTATATTAAGAAATGGGTCAAGAATTTTAACCTCAGGTAGAAGCTTCCATGAAATTGAGAATTTTGAATTTGGCTTTACAATATTCCACTTGAATACTGGTCCAGTGATTTTCGTAAGGCAATTAGCACTGAAATGGGGAATGTTTTAGGTTTGGATATAGGTCACTGTGAAAATGATTTTTTTGCGAGGATAAAGTTAATAACCATCAAAACCATCCTCCAGGCTTTCAATGTTAGATTGGATGGAGCGATTTGGCACTAATATATTGATATCCTCTGATAAAAACTGAACAAATGCAATCAAAATTAAATTAGGGCAAGGGAGAATTTAAGAAGACCTCGAACGAAGTAAAGAACAGGTTTTCTTCTTGACTTGGTAAGGCACGATCGGAATTGCGCTACTTCATTTTGAAAAAGTTAACTGAACGAATGACATCATGCCAGACTGTAGGTTCATGGATTTTATTTTTAGCTGATAGGAAGAAGTTTTGATGGATGCTAGCAAGGATTGTTAAATCTGGCTTTACACCTTCCATTTGCCATGTTTTTACCAGCAACACTCCCATGTTTTGTCTATTCTTTAATGGATGTCCATTGCCCTGTTCTTAAACTGCACATTTTTCTACAAGAAATTTCTGGAATTCGAGAGGGCTGTGGAATCATTGACAAGGCCATTGACTTGTTTGACAGAATGCCTAAAATAAGCGCGGTGTCGTGGACTGTAATTATTGCTTGATATACACAAAATGGATTTGATGAAAAAGCTCTAGAAAATTTCAAGAAAATGCAATTGGCGGGTGTATATCCAGACTCGAGAACCTTTGCCAGCATCCTCCTTGGCTATGCCAAAATGTGAGCTTTGGAACAGTGAATGGACATCCATCAAAGCATAAAGGATAGATGAGTTTTTTCAGATGTTGCAACTGCTTTGGTAGGTAGGTATGCAAAATATGGAAGCATGGATAAGACGCGAGAACTGTTTGACAAAATGCCTCAAGGAAATGACATCTCAGGGAACGCAATGATTGCAGGATATGTACAAAATGAAATTGCTGAAAGGCTATAGAAAAAAATTACGAAAATACAACTATAAGGCGAAAGGGCAGATTCTACAGTTTATACTGGCACCCCCCTGCCTGTGCCAAATGGGAGCTTTGGAACAGTGCATGGGTATTCATCAAAGCATAAAGGAGAGAGGAATGATGTCAGATGTCGTAGTCACAACTGCCATGGTAGACATGCATGCAAATTGATGAAGCAGAAAAGGCATAGGAATTACAGAGGCCTTTTGTGAGATGTTGTTCGATAGAATGACTGAAAGAAATGTGGTCTGGTGGACTGCAATGATCACCAGATATACTCAAAATGGATTTGTTGAAAAAGCCTCGGATATTTTCAAGAAAATGCAATTCGCAGGTGTATAACCAGATCCCTCAACCTTTGCTAGCATCCTTATTGCCTATGCCAAAGTGGGAGCTGAGCTTTGGAACGCTGGTATGGACATCCTTCGAAGCATAAAAGATACAGGAATTTTGTCAGACGTCGTAATTGCAGTGGCCCTGCTGGTAAACATGTGTGCAAAAAGTGCAAACGTAGACATAGCATGAGAACTTTTCGACAGAATGCAATGATTGCAGGATATGCACAAAATATAGTTTGCAAGGATGCTGGAAAAATCTTTGAATTAATGAAGTACTCTGGAACATATCCTCACATTGTGAGCTTTGCTTGTTTTCTATGTTCATGCAGCCATGCAAGTTTACTGGATGAGGGATGTGCATACTTCAATCACATGACTGTCTTCCATTGCATTACACCTGCAATTGATCATTGTGTATGCATGGTTGATCTTCTTGCTCGTACTGGCTATCTTGAGGACTCCCTAAACATATTCATTAAGATGCCCGTTAAACCTCTGGTGGTTGTGTGGGTGCCTGTAGATCACATAAGAATATAGGCTTGGGAGTGTTTACAACGACCTTGCTTTTTAATTTGAATCCTAAATTTTTTGTAATGAATTAGCTCTAAAGGACGAGATAAGAAATATAACAACAGGGGGGGATAGGCTATGAGCTCCAAATGAAAAAGTAGTTCCAAGCACTGCACCCTACCTATTTGCTGATCCAACTTTAAATGCTGCCTCCTTTATAATTGCATATTCTTCTTCCTTTGCCTCCACATTTGTTGGTGATTCATATTACTTCAAAAATTTGTTGAGGTCAAAATTTCCATTGAAGAAATAGTGTAATCAGCAGGGCATTGTAGGACCGCTAATTGGCGTCCGGTGTAGACTAGTATGAATTAATTTGGGTTTTTTTTTTGCCGTTTTCATCCCATGGCATTATTGATTGGTACATATTCATCGGCACTATATCAGAAGCCCTCCTGGCTCCCCCTGCAGGGAGGGTATGTATATTGCATTTGTATGTTCATTTTCTGGTTCACGCTTGCTGCAGGAGCAGCTACAGCTGCTGGGCACAAGAATAATGTTTACGTATTGTTTTTGGGGGGGTGTTTTAATGTTTTGTTATTATTAAATTTTGGGGCATATTTTAATGTTTTGTTATTACTTTAGTAAAGGATTAAATTAAACCTTTACGGGTCTTGTGGTTGCCAAAAACAGTTTTTAACTGTTTACCTTTGTTTATATATATTCTTTCCAACACCTCTGGGAGGGATAGATTTTTTTTATTTTCTTTTTGGTGGGAAGAAGACCCAGAATATCGAGTGATATTGTGAAGTTATTTGTACTGTGCTTTGAATATATGAAATAAATAACATTGTG
>MU224744.1:1117839-1206110 GCA_018584345.1 Thuja plicata
CACATTTATTGGTTTCTTTTAAATAAATTGTAGTGGCATTTATTTTGTGTGTAGAAGTCATTGCTGCAGGAAACCAGACTCACACGAAAACCTCTGGAAGTCAATTTGGGCAGAAATGCCTCTTGCTGGCGTGAACACCATGTGAAGTGGCCTGAACGTGATGGAGAGTGGGCAGGAGGAATGTACAATATTTTCTTCATGGCCATTTGCAGGCTGCGGGTTGAAGAAGCACGTGTGTGGTAAGGCAGCATCTCTATGTGCTTGCCGTATGAATGGATTCAAACTGTAAGGTGCTGTTCGTGTTTGAAGTTTTTGTCATTCTCATGACATTGCTGTAGATTTCTCCAGTTTCTTCTTTCCATCTCATAGTGAGGCTGTTACAGACTTTATTCTTGTTTACTCCTCATCAACGCTCAGTGTTACAATTAAGAGTAGAAGCAAGTGGTTTAATTTGCTCAAAAGCATGTGTATCACAGGCATGAAAACAAAGATCTCAAACAACAGAGTAAAATGGACAAGACATGTCTGGCAATGTTGCTGCCTCAACAATGGTGATGGTAATGTCTGGTTCACATAATTCGTTTTGGTTGCAGATAAATTAACAAACCTAAGAAAACTTTGTGGTATATATGTCTTGCTTTTTATTGAAATTAATTAGAACATGTATGATATTTCATCTATGGTAGTTTTGATGTTTTACAAAAAGACACTAATTAGAAAGAGTATGACATATTATCTACTGCTGCTAGTGAAATAGCTGTCTTGGCCAAATCGGTGCTCCCAATCACATCTCCATAGATGGAAAGGAACAATTGAAAGAGGCAACCCCATGATCATATTTGACCAATAATGGTGGGACGACCTTGAAAGAAATAAGGGCTAGGCAGGTGGTTATTAGGAAAGAGGAAAATCGAATGGAGGAGAAAGAGGAGATGCATAAAATTTACAAAAATAAAACCATTGAGAGGAGGGAGTAGAAGTTTGAGGAGGTGAAAGACGAATCACTAGATATAATAGAGAAAAGACGCATTTCCTAGTCCATGTCCAAGTTAATTGGGAGTGTAAGGAGAGGTAAAGGCCATAGCAAGAAAACAAGAAAACAGAAGAGGAAGGAGACGGTCACCGAATTGGGGCTTTCTACATTTAAGAAATATATCAAAAGATGCAAGTGAGGAGAGGCCTCCCTTGGAAAATAATGAGGATCTAAGTTACATTGAATGCCAAGGACTAAAATTCCCCTAAAAAGAGACACATGGCTAAGCATCACCTCTTACTACAAGAAAAAAAAAAAAAGAAGTTAATGTGAAAGAAGCATTGAAATTTGTGAAATTTTGTGAAATCTGGGAAGGTGACTTCTGTGAGGTCAGCGATGCAGCCAGATGTCTTGGTATCCTGTAGAATGCTTCAAAGATGGTAATTAGTGATGTAGTTAAGAACCAGCAGTGGATGGCGTGCAATGTCAGGCTGCTACAGAATTTAGTGGACTTCTAGCTCTTCAGTATTTATGAGACAATACAAAGCGATAAGAAGCAAATAACATGGAATGGAATAATTACATATACTAAGGCATGTGGGAGTAAGAGTTTCGTTTCAGGAGGATACTTCAATGCAATCCTTGATCTAAAGGCTGGAATGAAAAAAGCGACTAGAGAAATGCAAGACTTTATTTTTTTGTGGATGAGGTTAGGTTGGTCAATTGTGTTCCAAAGAATGGTACATACAAGTGGGCCAGAATTCATCACTTGTGCTTCACTAGAATCTGTGAAAGAATGGACACATTCTTCCTAACACACGACTGGATTATGGAGAATGGATTATTTGAAACAAGGATCCTTTCCTTTTTCGTCTGTGACCATTTTCTACTAAAAATTAACATTAAATTGAATGGGTAGCCTCCCAAACGTAATGTTAGTTGAAAACATGTGGTGGAGAGAAGATAAGATAATTGGTTTACTTGAATACTAGTGGCCCTATCTTTAAAATTGAAAGATGGCACAATCAGCTTAAGGTTTATTTAGAAATTAAGAGAAATCAAAAGGAGACTTAGATTTTGGAACAAATAGTGGTTGAAGAATATATTTCAAGAGAAGGATATAATTGAAAAAGAATTGAAGGATTTGAATATGAAGTCATAGTGAAATATCCTAAGATTTGAAGCGTAATAGTTTGTCCGGGTTGCTCTATTTCTATCTAATTACTTTGTTTATCCTTGTGAGTTGCTCTATTTCTATCTAATTAGTTTGTTTATCCTTGTTTATCCTTGTGTCAACACTTATTGATCACTCACTTCAAGAGACAATTGTAGAGATGATGTCAATATTTCACATTGTTTTTATCTTGGTTTGTATGGCGTATTTTTGGTTTCTCCCAGGTGGTGTAAAGGCACACACTTAACAGCTTTGAAAATGGCATTGATACTCTGGTCAATAGTGTGAGTTCCTTCATTTGTGGTTGATTTGGACCTATCTCATTTGTCTTGGGGTATGTGTTGAGATGTGTATGGGGTGTAGTTATACTCGAGTTGATCCCCACCTCATAATATTTCTTAATGGTTGCATTGGAGCCAACAAGTAAAGTGTTGTACACTTGAGCCAACCTAATTAGAGTTATTGAGATGTTGGAGATGATATATTGGACCTTGTATCAAGTGTGTCAACATAATGAGATTGTTTTTGGATGAAGTAATCTCTTTGCATGATCTACTATATTCTATGTGTCATGGTTCAGTTGAATTGAGGCCAACCTATGTCTTACTACAATCTTCTTCTATAGGTCCTACTGGTGCCAACCTAATTAGTGATTGGAGACATTGTGGAGGATATAAATGAAAGGAAAATTCATTTATAATGGTGTGAGTTACATGTGTTTGGTGAATGTGTGGAAAATTTATGAGTATGAAGTGTGTAAAATTAATTCTATAGAGAATATGTGCAAATCGGGGGACTACTATATCAACATAAGTTAGATGCATTTGTAATTGGAGTTCATAATCATATTGTTCATTGTAAAATTCATGTATCGTGTTGTTTGATAGTTCATCTCTTTAGAAAATCCATATCACTCAATATCCTACTTAGCAAGTCCATCGAGGAGTAGTAAGCCTCTTTAGGCAGCGAGCCTTAAAAAAAATTGTAATATGCATTTCATATAGTGTGAGTTAATCGTCATCATTTTTGTTTCCTCATTGGATTTTCTATGTAAAAATCTTGTTGCCTCTGTGTTGAATTGTGTTATGTGTGCTCTCCTTTCAAGTTCTTCATTCAATTATGGTTTGATTTTTAAGTTGCAAATGGATTCATTTAAGTTTTTATTATATTTTTTTAACCTCCCAGCATTCCATTGTGTAACAACTGAAGGTAGATCCTACAGTTGAACACATGAGGTCTGAAAAAAAAGGTCAACAACATAATCTTTCTTGAAAAATATCTCACAGAAATGGAACCATAATGATAGGATATCAATATAGATGATTATGAAGTGGATCATGAATGAGAACTCTGATTTTCTCTTGATGACATGGATACTGCAAGGTCATACTGTGAAGAATATAAGATCATATTCAATAAAGTAGAGAAAAAAATCATCAAAATAAAATACAAGATATTAGCAAGCAAACAATGTGAAGTCAAATTCAAAAAGGCAAAAAAATATAGTTAATTAAAGTGTACGAGTTGAAGAAAGTAAGAACACTACTAGCTGTCTAGGTTCAAAGCTTCATAAAAAATCTACTAACGACACTGACATTGAAGAAGAAATTATCACTTTGAGAAAAGAATTGGAAGATGCAAAAACACATATTGATAAAATCTTAAAAATCAAAGGTGGTAATGACACCCCTTATGAGACAGGCAATTGTTAAAAACCACAAAGAGACAAGGGTGTTCTTTGTTTTGAAAATGAGGCCAGTTCAACGGATAAGACTAATGATAAAAATAAGGAATAGGCTCAAATGAATCCAATAAGATAGAAGAAAAGAAGAACAAATTCAAGAAAGATTGAAACCAAAAGAACTTCAGAAAACCAGTTCCTAAGCAAACCGCTCCAACCAAGTATTCTCAATATTTAGATGGCAATTGTTAATTTTGTAACAAGTTTGGGTATAAGGCTGCTAAAGCAGAAGTAGGTTGAATTCGTTTAGGCAAACGGATATTGTTGTTGATTCGGAACAATTCCATGGTCAATGCTATGCTTGTAATAAGTTTGGACATAAATCCATTGGTTGTAGAAGTAGGATGATGATGAATGGGTAAACGAACAATGATATTCAATCTTTTAATTGTTACTATTACACATGGAATAAGTTTCTTCATAAGGCTGTTGATTGTATAAATAACACAAGGAGAAATTGTTATATTCTATAGCAGGGAACCAACTATTATAGTTGCAACAAAACAAAAGATTGATATTGATCATTAAAGGAAGGAAATGGATAAGATAAGGAAAAAGAAAGAGAAATATGAGGTGAAGGATGAATTTTTACCTTTGGATGGTGAAAATGAGTTCTTTAGTAACTAATAGGGATGAATTTTTACCTTTGGATGGTGAAAATGAGTTCTTTAGTAATTAATAGAGAAACTATTATTTTAGGAAGGGTTGTAATTGTAGATTTTTCAAAATCCTAGGAAGTAAATGATGTTGGCATCTTAAATATGCAAGTTTATACATGACATGAACATGAACATGATTGAATAATAATATTGTGATGTTTTATAAAAAATCTATAGAATTCTTGAACATTTTATTAGGATTGTAACATAATAGAATGACATAAAGATCCTAAAACCTAAGAACATTAATTGGTGTGTAGCCATGTCAGATACAACGGTTATTTAAACAAAAATGATTCATTTTTATGTTATCTTCTATATTCAAGAGAGAAAAATAGGAGAAGAGTGAAGAAGGTTATCGAAGTGTTTCTACATGCAGAGCCTAATGATCATCCTTCCATGTACTCTTTAGTTATACTTGAAACCCTAAGTTATAGAAGGATAATGACATATACACCTACAATAATTGATGTTGTGGAGAAGCCTTGACCTTTAAAAAAAGAATCACAAGCAAGAATATACTGGGTGAGATAATGATGGACCATTTTCTCATGTTCCTATTTTTTTCTCCTTGTGCTCTCTTACATCATGTTGATGGATCATGGAGTGTGATGCGAAACGTTGATGTTCAAAAATTTGCACACAATCAAATCCATAAAATATCTAGTAATTCAATTCATACTGAAGATGTTTGCATTTACATTCATTCACCCTTGAATGAATATGATCATGTGAAAAATGGATGAATTTAGAAATGATGAGCTACTTGATGACAATTTAATGTTCAAGCTAGAGCATGCCAACATAGAAACCAATAAATTAGACGTTTGTAAAGGTTTTCTACTACTTATACACCCACTAAGCCTTCTAGACCCACTCAAATGCATCCTTTCAAAAGAAGGACTACTACTAAAGCTTTAGTACAATCAATGGCTCTTAAAGAAAACAAAAAGAAAGGCCCAAGAAACAAGAAAAAAAGGGAAAAATAAATCAATGATTACTGAAAATGAAATAAGAAGAAGAATCTCCAAAGTTGGAGAGAAGAAAGAGGAAAAGATAGTCACAGGGAGATGAGGAAGGCACCCATAAAGGAAAAGGAAGAGAAAATAAAACTAAGAAGACTCCTCCAGAAGCACCAAAACATGAGCCTCTACAACTTGAGGCTAGTTTCAACTCAATTGCTTGATATAAAGCACTAAAATAGACAAGAGAAATATATCATGTGATATTCCTCTTGAAGGTAGAACTAAAATTAAAAAGGCTATAGTGATGTAAATAATGACCTTCAACATGGCTCTAAGTGATATTCTTAATCAACTTCTAGTTAGTCTTGTAGATGTATGGGGAGCTAAGAGGTATGAAGTAGTATTCAAAGAAATAAAGATGAGGCAACTAGAACTAAATAAAGCTAAAGCATCCATAACTCATTAAGGAAGGGTCAAACAATCTCAAATGCAAGCATACTAGTTCCAAACCAAACAAAGGGTGAAAACCCAAACAAGGAAAGACAAAGAAGAACTAGATAAGATATAAATGGAAATAGTGGAAAATAAAGCCAAAATAATTGAAGAGATGAAGAATGTTGAAGTGATTCCTCTATCTAACGCACTAAATTGGAGCATATCCCAGATATTTCTACACATGACATTGATGTGTTTTTTTTATGTTCCATTGATAGAACATGATGGAGATGAAAATATTGATAAGTTGAACAAGGAGAATCCTCCTTTGGAGAAGTATGACATAGGCACACAAGGTATAGGAGAAGAAAGTGAAGTGAATGTCCCTCCTTTGGAAAATTTAAGAATAAAACATTTAAAATAATACAAGGAATATTGGTATAGAGGAGAATACAAATATTGAAGGTAAAGAAGGAAAATAACAATCCTAATAAGATTCGAGATACAATAGAGAAGATAAATGATACTTCCTCTAGTCAACATGGAGTTGGTGAGGGATCCTCTTCTCCCTTCGATTCTTTAAAAAAGCTATTAGGTCTGTAGATGCAATTTGAATCTATGGTGACATCACAATTATTATAGTTTCCAACTCATGAGGGAAAAACTAGCCTAATGAAATATTTCACCCCTTCATTAGTTTCATCTTGGTGATATCTTGGATGTTGCTGCAAGGAAATAATATCTATAAGAAAGCAAGCTTAATTGATGATGTAGATAAAGTAATACAAGAAGGTTTACTAGAGGTTAAAATTAACAATTCTCTATCTCCATAGAAGAAACTAAAGCTACTAATGGATTATTTTAAGGAAAATTATTCACATATTGAGCATAAAGAAGAAAAAGTGGCAACAAAAAGGTTCAATGACAAAAGAATGGATGAAACATTTGATTGTTGTGACAATACACAATAAAATATGAAAAAATAAAGGAGTTTAAGGATTGTGTTTACAAGGCAACTTCCTTCTATCGGTTTTGTTTGAGGTGTCCCAATTTAACAAAAAATATTAAAAATTGGATTGACTCTGTTGAGACACATATCTTTCAAATGAGTGGATTATATGACTTGTCAAAGGAAAATGGAACTACCAGCTCGATCAAGCGGAAACTTCATCTACAACTATCCTTACTACAGGACCAAAGGGAGAAAATAAAGAAGCAACTTAAAGTCATTTAATGGAAGCTGTCAATTTGAGACTTGCCACACTTTACGTAACACTCAATGAAGATAGAAAGAAAAGATGAAATTTAATGATAGCATGGTTGTATGAGTACCTATATGTATGATTAGAGTGCAAGAACCAAATTATTCTCTTAGTAAAAGGAAAATCAGAATGCAACTCTAGCAAACCTTAAGGTATTCTACTTTCTAAGGGAGTTGCAAAGGCTTTGAGGAGACAATTTTGTAAGTTTATTCTTTTTGGTGGAATCTCCATCTCACGGGGAAATTTTTGTAATGAATTCATATAGATAGGGGGGTAAGTGTAGTACTTTTGGTTTTCGTAAGATAGTATGCACTTTGCCCTTGATGTCAAAGTTGGAGAGAATGTACAATAGATTTTTTTTTGTCAAAGGAAATGTGTACAAATAAAGGAAGATAATATTTTTAGGTAATTATGTGTTATTTCCATCAATGAGAAAACAGGAGATTGTTGGAAATTATTGTTATTGATGATATAATATTTTTCATAATGGTCAAATTGTAACAAAATTGTTGAGATAATATGTGTAGCATAGTATTGTCATTAGTGAGTAAGTGATATCAACTTAAGGTCAATTTTATGACCTATCACACTTGATGAAAAATGGATTAATACATTTAAATAGGTAGAAAAATAATGCATGGTCAAAAATCATAACTAAAATGGATAGTTTGAGGACAACATACTTGAGGAGATATGGGATAAAAAACAATTTAAGATATGCAAGATAGTCTAGATGAACAATATGATAATTGGTAATTACACGTTGACACATGTTTACATATGCTTTATGAATTGATTATGGAATGCAGTTACATTAGCTAATTTCTACATGGACAAGGTGCTAGTTGGTTGACTTTCAAGATTGGTTTAGGAAATCTAAGTGTTGAAACAATGTATTTTCATAAGTATATGAGTTGGTATTATATTTTAATACATTGCATGATTTGGTTGTCTAGTTCTAGAGATAAGTCTGTCAATCTAAAATATTTATACTTTCTAGGTTTTAAGTCATACACATTTTTGTAGCAAGAGGTATACATGTTTGTTCTTTGGATTATGGCTTAACAATGTAATATGCCTCAAATGAATCACTAGAATAATTCACATTCCTCTATAGTGATTGGTATACTTGTGAATTTTGGGGATATAATCAGAAGGGTATGGGGATTTAGTAATATGTGTTTCAAATGATTTGGAGTACTACACTAAAATATGACAAGCTTTAAAGAGTCACAATCTATTCAGGTTGCTTTGTTTTTATCCAAATAGTAGGTTTCTCCTCTTTTGTTATGATTGATTGACCATTCACTTCAGAAGAAAATTATAAAGTGTACCATCCTACAAAGTAAGAATCTATAATTAGATGCTCATTTTAGCCTCATTTTAGTATGTATGGGTTCCCCCATTGATTTCACACTCTTCTAACGCTCATTGGACCTTTAAATTAATATTATAAGTGCTCTGCTAATTCAAATTCTTCAAAACTCAAGGAAAGCCCTTATTTCTAAGTGAAATACTTTATTATTTCTCCTCTTCAATCATTTATTGGTCTAAATAGGCCCTATTCTACCATTTTTGGCCTCTTTTACCCCTTCCCGACCACATAATCTGTTGTAACTTCTTTTCTGGCATCTACCCTATCTCCTAGGCCTCCCATTTCAATTTGGGTGTATTTTATTGGGTACATAACGACCTAAACATTATGTTCCCAGGTACACAATGGCCTAGCCATTACGTTCCCCTATAAAATGGTTCAAATTTGGCTTAGAGCCTAGTGTTTGCATTTTGGTGGGAAATTAGGTCCCATAGTCGCCCTGACTTAATTTTGGATCCCAAAATGTAGTGAGAGGTATAGAAGTGGCCTATCTCTCCTCATTTTGACATCAAGAATCATCAAGGATTATCAAGAAACTATTATCAATTAAGAAATTAGATTTCAAGAGAATTCTCAAGGTCTTCAAGCATCCCAGTCTTCAAAACATTCTTCTTCTTCATCAATAATTATGGAAAACTACAACATCCATTACCCAATGCTTATCTTTCATGATTTACTTTTGGGTTTTTTTGGAGTTCAATATATTTCATTAACACTTGTGATTACATCCAAAGATTCATTGCATCATCAATGTGTAAGGCAATTTACTTTTCAGATCTATCATTTATTTCATGTCAGCAATCTTTCATGTACTTAACTTTTTTATTTACTTGCTTTTTCCTCAACATTTATTCTATCTTGCAATTTTTTATTTTTTATTTTTGTCTTTCTCTAAGGGTTTATGCCATCAATGTTTCCTTTTTACGGTCTTACTTCCCTCTTTCTATCAAAATATTCCCAACTACCCCTTCTTATTGTTTCTTTATGCTCACATAAGAGTTCATAGTAACTTGTGGAAGTTTTGTCCATATATATCCATGACTCAATTTCTTCTTCTACGCTTATATATTTATATTAGGGTCATGAATACTAGATATAAAATCATTTCATAAGGAAAAAAATCATTCCTTCTTGATGTTTTCCTTTGGAGGTGTCTATTTGATCATTCAATTAGCTCATCCTTAACCTTTATGTAGGCACCCAATATTTTCTAGGTTAAACTATCTACACATATTAACTATTTATATTACTCTAGACATGACTTAGGAGACACATAATCTACCTATACTATAACATATTCTTTTGTTGTACAATATTTTTTCTTGAAAGTATTTAGAAATATGTCTATGTTATTTTAATAGTATACTAATATTTGGATAACCCTTATATGCTCCATGATTTGGCTTCTTACATACCTACACTTTGTTAAACTATATAGCAATATTTTTAGTAATCATTACATAAAATTTATCCTTAATGTCAACAATAATAATACTAGCATGATATCTCACATAATTCCATCTTAAAAATGTCAAAGAATATAATTTGAATTATTTTATTCATTTTATTTTTTTTGTTATGTAGAAATAAATTTAATGTTTTCATTTATGTTTATTATCAAATGTTAATTAATTAACATGTAAATAATTATTATATTTATATAAATAAATTGTAAATAAATTTTAAGTTATTCTCATTATAAAATTACCCAAATAAATTAAATACATACCTTTATTTTTGTTTTCTCCATCTCTCTTGTATATATTTCATCCTTCACCCAAAAAAAAACACCAAACCATATTTAGTTGAGATTGAAAAAATAATTTTACTCAACAAAATATTATATAGTGAAAACATAAATTATCCAATTCAAATTGAGTACTTACTTTTTTTGCAATCTCCTCGTATAGTTTTTCCTAAAAGAAAAGGATGATCAATATTAATATATATTTGATTGCAATGGAAAAATATTGAAGAATTCATTTAAACATGTCATTCTTTATTATAATAAATTGTCTCAATTACCCTTCTTGAGCGAACTCTTAATCGTCCTATTTCGAGCTCATCTTCTAGTTCTTTTAACTTTTGCAGGCTTTCTCTTTCAATGTCATGTCCCTTCATTCGTCTAAAAAATAGTAGAAAAATATTTTAGAAAAATAAATTTAGAAATATGTGTTTCATTGATCATTTAAAATGAAGTAAGCCTATATATGAAAATAAAATGATTTATTACCTATATAATTGATCGAGATCTAGGTACTCTTGTTTTAGCTTTTCATATGCATCATAGTCAATCTGAAACATATACAATATTTTTAAAAGTATAAGTCCAAATTATTTTAATTAAATGATAATGAATATTTAAATCAAAATAGTAATATTTTAAATTTTAATTGGAGTTCTTTAAAGTTTATATTCATATTTTTGAAAATAATTGTTCTTTATATTACAAATTTATATAACTATTTTATACAAATAAATATACTTAGTAGGAATATAATGCATTGCTTTTTATTAAGTTCAATATCATAACAAGGGTGATGTATCTTACACAACCATAGTCCAAGGGTTGTCAAGAGATCAATACCACATAAACAAAGTTGCTGACTATTACAGGTCGTGGCAACAAAGGACACACTATTAGAAAATTTACTAGCTTTCCTTTAAAATGTTGCTTAGAGAAGAAGGGGCCATGACTGACCACTTATAGTACAGAGGCCAAAAAAGGCCATTAACAACATACAACCAACAACCCATTGAGTGGGGTAGATTATTAGAGGGATTTTAAAAGACTCCCCATGCCTTCACATTGGATAACAAAATGGAATCCGAAACCATCTTATAGTAAAAATCAACATCACCCCAGTAGAAGATCCACCCCTAGCTACAAAACTCCCTTCAACCTCAACATAAAAGGAGCCCACCTTAATAGGAGAAGAACATGAAGATACCATCAGAATGAATAGCCCACCATGAATCCATCCCATGTCCAAGTAGCCACAAAAAAGAGAAGACCACACAAAGTTACAAACATCCTCCTTCACAAAGCAAGTCCCCACCTCCATAGGAGACACTTCCACTTCCATAGGAATTGCAAAAGAGGAAGAAAAAAAATGAATGTGTCAAACCCTTATCATGACCAACATAAAAAAAATGCCACCTCAACAAAGATGAATACAACCCCAAAATTTACTCCAATCATCAACCAAAAACAACCAAAGACCAGAATGAACCCTCAAAAACTATTGGCAAATGATTGGCCACCAAAAAAAGCAATACCATTGTCCTTACCAACTATAATCGATAGTCCAATAGAAAAGACAAAAAGTAAACTAGTAGTGTAGGTAACTTCAATCATAACTTATCCCCAAAGGGCCACAAAATCTGCATAGAAAACTAGGATAGGCACCATCTTCAAGCTCACAGAAAGGAGGAGCATTGAAGACCAACATAGATTTCCCAAGCCCTCTCCAAGAGCTGCATCACATTTTGATTGACTAGAACATGGCTCGCTACACCACTGGTCACCTGAAAAGCACGATTTCCACTAGCACAAAAACTCTGAAACAAAAGGAAAAAAGAGACCTCAACACAAGCACCATAATTATAGCTTCAAAAAAATTCAAAGGCCTCACCCAAAAAGGAAGCAAAACTAAGTCAACAAATATTGATACCCAAAACTAGTAAAATGAGCAAAACCAAAAATTACCATTATTAGCAAAGGGCAATATGACACAATCTGTAGGCTGCCACAAGATACCATAGATGCCAAAATTCCTATTCATCCCAACCAATCTCAACTAGAGAGAACATGTTCAACAAACTTTCACTAGGCTTGCCAATATAACACAACTCACAACCACAACAACTAAAATAACCATTGAAGACCATAGGTGAACCACAATTGAGCCCCCATAGAAAGAATAATGACACAATATTGCCTTAACAAAACAATAGGCTCGTGCAGAAGAATGACACCTAGAAAAAGGGCATTCCAAACAAAAAAAAAAAAAAAAAAAAAGACATCGAATAATGCTACCACCAAATAGGGACAAGTGACATGACAATCATAAAGAAAATTCCATTCGAACAAGGAACCCCTTGAAGTTGGAGCAAACTCGGGACACACCTACATCCAATAGAAATAAAGACTTTGATAGAAAAATAATCATTCCAAGACTGGGAACGAACCAATATCCATCAAGAGAATCACCAACAACCAAAGGTTGTAGAAGTAGAGAAACTCATGACACTCAAGAGACATAGAGCAAAAAAACCCTAGCCCAACAAACAAAAAAACCAAATGGACCATACTAGGGAGTGTCACCAAGGCCGCATCCATAACAGGAGATAGAATAGAGACAAATATATAAATAAAAGACTCAAATGCCACTAGAAGGCTCTGAAAAAAAGAAACATGAGCCACAACCAAGTTGCAGGAAGTACCCAATACCTATCTAGGAAGATTACACATGGATGAAAACATTACACCAAAGAAGATGAAAAAATAAAGACACCAGCCTACTTGAGATGTGATCGTAACATGCCAATGAACCCGAGAAAGAGGTATTCTTTGTAGATGAACTCGGTGAGACAACCAAAATAGATAGGAACATACCTTCCGCAAAAACCTCCACATTGAACCACACACTATGCTAGAATGGATCCAAAACACACCGCAAAAAGAAAGGTAGAAGCCTTCATTGGTAAACAAACATGAAACTAAATAATATCTTCCATCTTCATCTTCATCCCCTTACACATCCCCCTCTATAACCCCACTTGAACTCCCCCCCCGATCCCTATCTCGCTCACTCACTCAATGATGTCAGGTCTTTATTTTTTGAATGAATGTATTCATTGTTAGAAATTGAACAATAAAAATATAGAGAGGAGGGTTATGTGGTGATTAATTCTCCATTTTCATATTATATATTCTGAAGGGAGATGCCCCATTAATCTCAAGGTGAGACTTCAGTTTTGAGTGGGACAGTGATCCTTCAAAAATATGAAATTGATAAAAATGAAAAGATAGGAAAGATGCAATGTAGATGCGAAAATAGACAAGTAGATGAAAAACTAGAAATAAAAATATGTTATAAACTACCAGAAACCTCTAATGCATAGAAATGAGATCCAGAAAGAAAATATGACTTGTAGGTGAAATCTAAACCTGGAATGCAAGGAAAAAGACATTTCAAATGTTCTTGATGCATAGTACTCAGTGGAAGCAATGAATGAACTCAAACCCCCACAATCCTTCCTATAAAAAACCTCCAAATTAGGTTCTGACACCCTTATCATGGTCTATGGTCTTTCAAAATCTCCTAACATCCCTCTTCATCATCATCTTGAAGATGATAAATAACTCCTTCATGTTGATACAACTTCTCACATCAATTGCCGTTTAAGCAACCCACTATGCTTAATAGGCTTAACCCTAGGTGCAAAGGTATCTTTGGTTCCAACGTCCAATTAAAATGAGTTATACTCCTCCAACTATCCTCTCTTGACATATGAACACCATCTTGACTCATTCTAACCATCCAATGAGCTTGATCCAAGTATCTAGGGTGTAATACCCTAATTAGGCCTAGTGTCCTACTAGCCCTCCTTTCACAATTTTTTACCCACAACTTAGGATTTCCCCAAACAACCTATCAATTAAATAACACTTTAGGATACCCTTTTGGATACTTAATAACATATGTCAAGATGGGTTCTTATTCCCTACAAATAGTAACCAAAAGAATTGACTGATCGCCTAGGCCTAAAGTGCCAATTAGGCCACTTTTCCAAAGCAACATCTCACAAATGGATTGATCTATGAAAAAAAATAATTGGATCATCTTTGCCCACACTTCAATCCACCAGATCTATAAATAGATAATGTCTAACTCATTCACCAACTCCTCTGCAACCACAGTCTTAATGACGGTTTAACCAGTCACATAGAGATACCTGGTTAATCTACACCCAATGGTCCTCCTGGCGCTTGATTCCCATTATAAAACCTACATATTCATATAGTACATTTATAGACCCAAATTTCCACAAAGGCCATGATTTTCCAATGGTGGAAAGTCAAGTTAGAGCCATTTGAAGTTGAAACCCTAGGTAGGCGAGGATTAGAAGAGTGGTTTTAGAACAATAGATATATCTGTTCACTCACTGAACCAAATCACACCAAACCAAATGAAAATGAGATTTTATTCACTATTCTATGTATTAGTGAGAATTTCAAACACCAATAAATCTGTAACAGTCTGTACACCAAGAAAAATCAGTGATTTTGACTATAAATTAGTATATTTGTATTGCATTCAATTATCAAAATTTCAACAACAACTTCCATTCGACCACAAAAATGCTTATATGGTCTCATTAAAACCACTACAATCATCCCCAACTGATATTTAAACATAAGTGACTGCTAGGACTGAATTAGCAACTTTGTACAAAAGTTGTCAATGTTGTCATGCAACATTTTGACAACTTTTGCACTTTGTGTATCTTGATGTTATATATAGCACGAACACCTTAAAATGATAAAAAATGATCCAAAACATCCTATTAGGCCTATTATACCCTTTCTTAGACTCCTAGAGATCCTTTGACCAGGTTTGACCAAGTAGGCTTATAAGTGCCTAATAGGGTCAATGATGTTACAAGTAGGACCAAATCATCCCCATACATTCCTTAATGGTCCATAGGACCTTATTACATGTATATTTACTCATGACATCCCACAATAATTCATACTCTCCTTGGTGTGCTTAGGTTCCCCTACACCATATTGCCCGAGTATAAAGATCTCAAGCTCCACTTGAGATGAGGTCCTACAAATTGGTGTCATACTTCTTTATATCCTATTCATCCATCTACACTAATTTAGATGCTGGTAACCCCTTCCATTTTACCAAGTACTATTTGTACACATTCCTCCTTGTTTTCTTGAATACCTTGGTGTCCAAAATGCATTCCAATTGCATAGGTTGGCTAGCTATAAGATCCTTTAGCCACTCCACATCCTCCGTTGTTTGTAGATCTATCTGATCACCAAAAACTACATCACCCTTATATGGCATAATATCTACAACATTAAAAATTGGTGAAATGCTTATGTTAGGGGTTATTTCTATTTCATATGCAGTAGGTGCAAATTTATGGATATTTTTATAAGGTCCTATTTTATTCATCATAAGCTTTGTATACTTCCCCTCAGGAAACCATTATTTCTTCAAATGTGCCCATACTAGATCCCCCACTTGGTATTGCACATCCCTCCTCTTCTTGTCTTCTTGTTCCTTGTATTTCACTGCACTCTTTTGAAGTGTATCCTTGACTTAATCATAAATCTCCTCGATTGATTTTGCAAAGTTTTCCTCTTGTGCACTAATCCTTCCTTTATTAGGAAACTCCCTAAGATCCAAGATCCCTCTAGGATCCATCCCATAAACCATTTAAAAAGAAAATTTTCCGATGCTCATGTTAACTGAATCATTATAAGAAAATTCTTCTTGTGGAAGAATTGCATCCCAAGTTTGACCATGTTGGTTGGTTAAACACCTCAATAAGTTCCCAAGAGGCCTATTAACCACTTCAGTTTTCCCATCTTTCTATGGGTGATAGGAATAACTAAAGGCTAAGTTTGTACCCAACTTTCTCTATAGGGTCCTCCAAAAATTACCCATTAAATTTACATCTCTATCAGAAACAATATTAGAAGGGAGTCCATAAATCCTCACCACTTCTGTAAAGAAGATGTCTACACTATGGGAAGCATCATTAATGCTCTTGCATGGTAAAAAGTGATCCATCTTTCTCAATCTATCAACCACAATAAATACAATGTCATATCCTTTCTATGTCCTTGTAATTCCCATCACAAAATCCATGCTTATATTGTCCCATGGTCTGCTAGGAATGGGTAATGGTTGGTACAAACCTGCATTAGTGGTAACTCCCATAGCCCTTTGACACACCACACAAGTTTCCACAAAATTTTTGATATATGGCTACATTTTAGGCCAATAATAGTACCTCCTCACATGTTTCAAAGTTTTGTCAAGGAAAAAGTGGCCACTCAAACTCCCATAGTGCTTTTCCTTAATGTTTTTCTCCCTCATTGAATACCTTGGAACACATAATTGGATTCCTTTAAACACTATACCCTCCTAGACCAAATACTCTAAATATTTAGCATTGCATGAATTAGACAACTTTATATATACCCTATAAATGTCATAAAAATCCTCATCTCCTTCATACATGGATTTAAGAGACTCAACCCCTACACTGTAATATAATTTTCTGTTATTTCATCACCCTCCTACTCAAAGAATCTTCCATCTTATTACTCACCGATTTCTTGTGCTTAATTTTGAAAGTGTATGCTTGGATAAACTCTACCCATTTAATGTGTTTATGACTCAGCTTATCCTAACTATTGAGAAAACTAAAAGCATGATTATCAGTATAAACAATGAACTCCTTTGGAAAAACCTATTGCCTCCATTTCTTAAGGGCCTTTACTAGTGCATACAACTCTAAGTCATAAGAAGAATACCTTCTCTTGGATTCATTTAATTTTTTACTAAAGAAGGAAACATGCCTCCCTTTCTAACTTAAAACTTCTCCTATATCTAAGTTACTTGCATCACATTCAATTGTGAAAAGCATGCCAAAATCAGGAAGTATAAGAACAAGTCATTGAGAATATTTTACCTCCAATGTCTCAAAAGCCTTGTCTACTGCCTTTGTCCAAGAAAACTTGCACTTTTTCCCTCCTTTGATTGTCTCTAGCATTGGAGCACAAATCTGACTGAAGTTCCCAATGAACTTCCTATACAAAGTGGACAAACTATAATAACTCCTAACCTCTCCCATGGTCCTAGGAGTTGGCCATTTTAAAACAACCTCTACCTTTGATGGGTCCATCTTGAGACTTCCTTTGGAGATTACAAAGCCCAAATACACCAACTCCTGCTTCATGAAATCACACTTCTCCAATTTGATGATCAACTTCTCCTCATTTAGTTTCCTTAGCACCAAATCTAAATGTTTTAGATTTTCCTCCTTGGTCTTACTAAAAATGAGGATTTCATCTAGATATACCACAAAAACCTACCTATGAAAGGATTAAGCACTTCATTCATAAATATCATGAAAGTTTTAGGGGAATTACTTAGTCCAAAAGGCATTACAAGCCACTCTTACAATCCTTCATTTGTTTTGAAGGTTGTATTACACTCATCACCTTCCCTTACTCTTATTTGGTGGTATCCACACATTAAGTCTATCTTGGAGTAATAGTAAGCGCCTCCCAAATAATCCATTAAGTTTTCTATCCTTGGCACAAGAAATTTGCATCTTATGGTGATCTTAATGATATGCCTTAAGCCTCTGCATAGTATTCAATTTCCATATTTCTTGGGTGTAAAGACTATTGGGACTACACACAAATTGAGACTCTTCCTAATCAAACCTTTTTCAAGCAATTCCTATATTTGTTTAGAAATCTCTTCATTCTGAGAGGGAGTAATTTTGTATGCTATTTTTTTGGTAGGGTGCCTCCAAGAATGAAGTCTATGTGATGGATTACATCCCTAATGGGCATAAAAGAGTTAGGAATATCCTCTTTCACCACTCCTTCATATCTCTACAACAACTCCTTCACTTCTTGGGGAATGTCCTTCTCCTTATAATGAGACTGATCTGTCTTGCCCTTGGGTTTCAACATCAGAGAAAATTCTATATCTTCTTCCTTCAAGACCCGTAACATTTCCTTCTCTCCTATCATTAGGATACCTGATCCTTGTGTTTTCTCTTCTTCCATACCTAGTAGTGGGTTTACGATGTAGTTCACCCCTCCCTTGGTGATTTTATAAATATTTTTGTGCCCGTCATGTTGTGATTTCACATCATATTTCCATGGGCATCCAAGAAACAAATGGAAAGCATCCATAAAAAAAATATCAAAAAGAAACCTATCTCTATATTCTCCTATCTAAAAATCTACCCAAGCTTGATAATCTACGAATATTTGTTTCCCATTAGTTATCCAAGAAAATTCAAAATAAAAAGGATGAGGAATTCTCTTTAATTATAAATTTTCAACCATCTCAAATGACACTAGACTATTTGTTGAACCAAGATCCACAATTACCTTGCATACATTTCCTCCTGATTTGTATGTGGTCCTGAAAAGAGACTTCCTTTATGGAGGCTCTTGGGGTGTAGGTCCCTTCAAAAAGGTCCTCCTCATCATTAGATTTTCTCCCTCCTCTAGATCTGCAAGTTTGGATGGAGAATTCACACTTTGACGGTCCTCATCTTGGGTCAATTGTGTCCTCCTTTCTCCTCCTTGATTATTTTCATGATTCTTTTAAGGGAATATTTTTGTAGAATGTCCTTTTCCATATTAGTAGCATCTCCCAATAAAAGTTCCACTTCCCCTTACCGACCCTACCCTTCATTCCTTCCTCTATCATTAAGTCTTCTCCCTTTGAAGTTTCCCCTAGAATTTGAGCCTCCTTGTTGCTCCTCGTGACTAGATTCTCCTTATGTTCTATGTGGCTTATTTCTACCACCACAACATCCCCTTCCTCTAGCATTTCTTCCTCCTCTCCCTCAGTTATTCTGATCACTCTTTGTCCTTAACTTCTCCTCTTCCCTCAGCGCTAATTGGAAGAACTTGTTCACTGTGTCCAGGGATAAAATACTGATATCATCTTGAATACTATATTTCAATCCACTAAGATATATTTCCACCTTCTCTATTTCCTCCTCATGATTCTTAGGTCTAATAATTATCCTATTAAAATCCTCTATGTATGTGCTCACATAAAGATCTCTTTGCCTCAAACTTTTCATTTTCTTATAAATTTGGACCTCATAGTCCACTAGTACCAATTTTTCTTTTACCCTTTCCAACATCTCATCCCATGATGTTATCATGCTCCTACCTTCCTTAACCCTCTCACGTTGCATGTAGTTCCACCATGTGAGTGCTTCCCCCTTCATTTTTGACCTGGCAATTATAACCCTCTTGTTTCCAGAGATTTCCTTGCATTCAAAATGATTATTTAATGCCTCTATCCAATCCACGACTTCTTATGAATCCATTTTACCACTAAAAATATGCATATCATACCTTACCACTTGAAGAATCATGGAAAATATACTTTAGGGCCTGCATGAATGTTCTCTAATCTACGGACAATTCCACTTCCTTCAGTGGGGTCTATTCCTCTTCCCCTCTCTCTCCTTCCTCATCAAAGTGACATTCAACCTCTTTCCCTTTTCATTTACCCTTCTCCAATTCCTTCAAATTAGTTTCAAACATCTCCTCAAACATCTTCCTTACTACCTCTTGAGATATGTTCTTAGGAGACATTGGATCAACCTCTCCCTCATCCCCTTCTGATGACATACACCAAGATCACCTATCCCAAGTGACCTATCTTTCTCTAATACCACTATGAAGTAGAGTACCCAATGGAAGCATTGAATGAACAAAAACCCCCATAATCCTTCCTATAAAAAATCTCAAATTAGGTTCTCACCCCCTTATCATGTTCTATGGTCTTTCACAATCTCCTAACATTCCTCTTCATCATCTTGAAGCTGATTAATAAATCATTCATGTTGATACAACTTCTCACATCAATTGCCCTTAAGTAACCCACTATGCTTAATAGGCTTAACCCTAGGTGCAAAGGTATCTTTGGTTCCAACCTCCAATGAAAATGAGTTAGACTCCTCCAACTATCCTATCCTGACATATGAACACATCCTTGACTCATTTCAACCATCCAATTAGCTTGATCCAAGTATCTAGGGTGTAATGCCCTAATTAGGCATAGTGTCCTACTAGCCATACTCTCATGGTTTGACCCATAACTTAGGATTTACCCAAAAAAATACAAATAAAATAACACTTTAGGATACCCTTTTGGACACTTAATAATACATGTAAATATGGGTTCTTATTCCCTCCAAATAGTAACCAAAATAATTGACTAATTGCTTAGACCTAAAGTGCCAATTAGGCCACTTTTCCAAAGAAACACATCACAAATGGATTGATCTATGAAAACCAATAATTGTATCATCTCCACCCACACTTAAATCTACTAAATCCACCTATATATCATATCTAACTCATTCCCCAAGTCCTCTGCAACCACAATCCTAAGGATAATTTAAATAGTCACATAGAGATGCTTGATTAATCAACACTCAATGCTCCTCCTTAAATTTTATTCTCGGTCTAAACCCAACATATTCCTATAGTAATTTTACGTAAATGACTTTCCACCAAAGGGTATGATTTTCCAATGGTGGAAAGTCAAGTTAGAGCCATTTGAAGTCAAAAACCTAGGTAGGCGAGGATTTGAAGACTATTTTGGAAAGATGGATATATCTCTTCACTCACTGAACCAAATCACACAAAAAAATTGAAAACTAGAGTTGATTCACTTTTCTATGTATCTTTGAGAGTTTCAAACACCAATGAATCTGTAACAGTCCACACACCAAGCAAAATCAGTGAATTTGACTGGAAATCACTATATTTATATTGCATTCAATTATCAAAACTTCAAAAAATACTTCCATTCTACCACAAAAATTATTATATGGTATCATTACAACCACTACAACCATCCCAAACCAATATTCAAACATAATTGACCATTAGGACCAAATTAGCAACTTTGTACAAAAGTTGCAAAAAAATTGTCAATGTTGTCATGCAACATTTTGACAACTTTTGTACTTTTGTGTATCTTGACCTTATATATATCATGGAAACCTTAAAATGACAAAACGTGATCCAAAAAATCCTATTAGGCCTATTCTACCCTTTCCTATACTCCTAGAGACCCTTTGACCAAGTTTGACAAAGTAGGCTTATAAATGCCTATGAGGGTCAATGGCCTTACAAGTGGGTCCAAATCATCCCAATATGCTCCCCAATGGTCCATAGAACCTTATTACATGTTTATTTACTCATGAAATCCTATTATCCTTCATAATATCATTTCTATGCTTAAGTTCCCTTGCAACAATTCTGGTTCTAGGAATATGGCATTTTAGATGTCCCGCTCTAGATATTTTTTCCTGAAATTTTTGGGGATCCTTTGATAGTTCCTATCTTTCTTGATTTAATCTATTAGCTCTATAACCTATTCGTCACACAAAAAATGGGTAAAAGGTTTTCTAAAGGGTTTTTCCCTTGTCAAGCTTCTATTTAGGAATACAACTTTCAAATTAAATTAAATTGTATGAAGAAAAGTATGTAAAAAGGTAAATGTTGATTCACCTTGCATAAACCCTCATGGAAGAATGTAGAAATTATGCATACCCATGAAGATGCTTGAATGCACTTGAATTCAAAAGGGTTGACCTTGGAATTTAGAATGGAATCAATGATACCTTCACAAATGCATGGATCTATGAACAACACTCCTAGATCTTCAATGTAGATATGCTTGATAATTTCTTGCAATGAAGGAGAATGAATGCAAATGGAAGAAAGGATCTTATTGCTTGATTGACAAATTCTCTACTTGGCCATCATGGGAGAAAAAAATTCTTCAATTGATGAATATTTCTGTGGAGAGAATTGACTTGAAGAATTGGAGACTTGGAGAAACTAGATCATGGATGCTTCCATTCAAATCTTGAATTCAATTTCTCAATTGATCTTAATTGCTTGATTTATTGAATGCTTATTGTTAATGTTTGTAGCTTCAGTTGTATGATCATTAGAATACATATAATATATGTTGATTAATAATAATATATTATATATGTTATATTATTATTAATCATATGAAATTTAATATTTAATATTAAATTATTAAATTATTCTTAATTAATAATTGATTGATGAAACATTATAAGATTGATTAAATTATAAATAATGGGAAGACGCATGTCCTTTCTTATTAATAATAATGAATAGACATGTCCCATGAAGGGACATGTCTCTCCTAGCCTCATTCCCAATATAAATAAAAGAGAGATTGTTGCATTTGGAAAACACATAAAACATAGATTTCTATTACATTTGCAGCTATCCTAAAAATTTAACATGGTATCAAAGCCAGAATTCAAATGTAAGAGAGTAGTTTGTTGATGGTGAATCTGTAATTGTCTCAGATTATACAGTCTCAGTAAAAGGACCATATCTCACACATCCACCGTTAGATGTTTCTAAATTTCAGATATGTTGGTGAAAAACTAATTTCAAAGAATCTCACTGAAGCATTTGGAATGAAAGTATGAGGTTCAAAAGTTATGATGGAATGTGTACGGGTCTATATGAAATTCCTGAAAGTGACTTTCATTAAAGAGATATATTAATTTGTTATGATCATGGTCAAGAATTCACAAACAAGCATGAATTCAAGGAAGGGTGTCTCTTTATAGAAAGAAAGCATCAATTATAGAGTGTCATCTCTCTTAGAGAAATCAAGTCATTTAATAAGAAGACATGAGAATTGTTCAACGATATAAGAGTGATAATTGTACATTGTGGGGGGAGAATAATAACCAATTTTACATTTCCATTTGTACTATCCTTAGTGGGGAGATAATTCAAAGGGGAGATGTCTCTCATATAATCTGAGAAGGTGATGTATATGGACCTTCACTGAAGAAACTTTTGTCAAGGATGTTGATGTGCAGATAAGTATTTATTATCCTTGAATATTACATTTATCTACTCATTGTAGTATCTCTCTTATTTGTATTTCTATATTTACTATAAAAGCTATTTTCCTTTATCTTTTCTGAGGATGCTCTTGCAGGAAAAGGAGAATTGACATCAAATTCAAATGGAGTCTAATGCTCCATCAAAAGCATCATTGATAAGGAGTTTAATGTGCCTACCTCCTGTGTACATCATAAGGAAGTGACGAATTCCAAATGATTATCACTTGTATTTGCATAAGTTATTGGAAGGTGACGACTTTACAATAACTTAAATCATGATATACATTATTTATAATATTGAAACAAATCATGATGAATTAAAGCAACAACTAAGCATTAGATGTCATTAAATTAATGGTCTATGAGTTTTTTTGCATAAATATATCTTGTAAAGAAGCAACTAAGTGTTAGATGTCATTAAATTGACGGTCTATGAGTTGTTTGTATGGATACATCTTGTAAAGAAACAACTAAGTGTTAAATGTCATTAAATTGACAGTCTATAAGTTGTTTGCATAGATATATCTTGTAAATCAACAACTAAGTGTTAGATGTCATTGACGGTCTATGAGTTGTTTGTATAGATATATGATAGGTATTTGGTGAATATCATGTGTTGATTTTCTGCATGCCAATACCTCCTTGAGTACTCGGTGAATATCATATGTTGATGTTCTGATAGGCCAATACTAAGAGCATTTGGTGAATGTCATGTATTGACATTCTGATAGGTCAATACTCAAGATATCAAATGTGATATCAAATGATGGAAATATTCTATTGTGATAGACATCTTACGATGGTTGAAACATATCATAATAAATAGAACTTGTGGATAGAATTGTCGATTGAGGCAATCCACATTAAATCTTGAGGAGCTTGTGGATAGAATCACCGATGGAGGCAAACCACCTGAGAGCTTGTGGATAGAATCACCGATGGAGGCAATCCACCTGAGATCTTGTGCATAGAATCGTCGATGAAGGCAATCCACATCTTGAGACTATGTTTCTATTGGCTACATCATGAGGATGATTCTTTTATTTCTTACATCATATGATTGATGTTGTCAAGTGTTATATAAGTGTTGACATTGGATTGATTTATCCTCCCTAGCTAAGAGGGAGTGTTGATGTTTTTAATAGCTATGGTGAGGGTCATAAGTGTTGACATAGGAGACTAGTACACATTCTATTTGATCATCCTTCCTAGCTAAGAGGGAGTGTTAATGTTTGTAGCTTCATTCATATGATCATTAGAATACATATAATATATGTTGATTATTAATAATATATTGTATATGTTATATTATTATTAATCATATGAAATTTAATATTCAATATTAAATTATTATATTATTCTTAATTAATAATTAATTGATGAAATATTATAAGATTGATTAAATTATAATTAATGGGAAGAGGCATGTCCTTTATTATAAATAATAATGAATAGAAATGTCCCATGAAGGGACATGTCTCTCCTAGCCTCATTCCTAATATAAATGAAAGAGATATTGTTGCATTTGGAAAACACATACAACATAGAGTGCTATTACATTTGTAGCTATCCTGAAAATTTAACACTTATTGATGATGAATGCTTGAGGATAGTAATTGATTTTTTGTGGTTACCAAAATGAGGAGGGATAATGTATTTATATACTCAAGCCATCATTTCAGGATTTGAAAATAAGGTAGAATGACAAAAAAATCAAATTTACCACCATAACCCCGACATAGTGCTCTAAGCCAAATTTGGGCTAAAAAGTGTGGGAGCAGGATGTTTGAAACATCTTATTGCTAGGATAATGACCTCAAATTTAAATTGGGTTTCAAGATGAATGGAAAGATGTAGGAGGAGAAAAATAAAGTTTCTAGGATTAGACATAACAAACATTTAGACCTTGAAATCATCAAAATGATGTCTAATAGGTCCTAATAAAGCATCCAATTATGGGTGCTAAATTTTTAAGGTGGTATATTTAGGCCCAAATTTAGCATAAGTATGAGTCAAAATAATTCTCATGACAAACTAGATCAATGCATAAGGACAATCTTATCAAGGCCAAGGAGACAAGGAAACATCAAGCCTCAAAGTGACTTAAGTCCTCATCAAATCCAAAACAAAGATAACAGAGGCACCACTCAAAATAAAGAAAGAAGAGAGGGAGAGAAAGATGGACATGACCACCAACCTAGTAAGGTATTACCTTAATATGGATCATGAAAAGATAAATCACTATAAAAGATGGCATTGACAGTCCAACAAGATGTGTTATGCTAGTCTACCCATCAAAGAGGATTAATCATTAAAGAAAACATTGTCTCAATTAAGGGATCCTAAAATGGTGATCAGACCTAAGGAAAACATTGTCTCTAAAGGGATCAAGGAAAGGAAGATGAGTGCTTAAGGAAAGCATTGTCTCCATTAAGGGATCTAGAAAAGGAGGATCAATCCTTAAGGATGGCATTGTATCTATTAGGGGATCGAATAAATAATACATAGGAGAATGATAATGAAAAGATGAAATAAGGAAAGAATTATCTCCTTAGCCATTTGCAAGAGGGATTGAATTGAATCATTGTATGTGTGTGTTTTAGCAATAATAGATCACCAATACCACTGAGATGGGGGAGAATCGGTTGTATGCCATAAACTTTTACTTTATAAACCAAATGATTAATACATTATTGAGCACAATAATAAAAAAACCAGAACACAATAATAAAAAAACCATAACACAACCAATTGTTGTTGAGGAAACCCTGTTAAGAGAAAAAGCTCAGTGGGAATTAGCACCCACAAATAATGCACTGAAAGTATAGTATCACTGTTAGGAGATTTAGCCATATTAGGAGCTGATTATTAAATATAGTACACAGTCCTTGTTAAATGATAGACCCTATTAGGATTCAAGACAAACAAAAGGCTCACTGCCTAAAGAAGGTCAAATCCACCTTCCGGACTCATTGTCTGAGATACAAATATACAAAGATATAATATCTAGTGAACTAACTGATAGAAACAACTTTTATTAAATAAATCCAATGAAGTTAATCAATCACTATCTCTGATCTAGATCTAGTATAATTATCAAATAAATGCTTACAGCTTCCACACTTCACTATCCTCACTTCTAATCAAGAAAACAACTCTCCTTTATACAAGTTTACAATAAGAAATTAGGTCAGCCAATTAAGAACTCCCCAATGCACAAAAAATTACATAATCCCTTTCTAAGATATACATGGTACCTTGAACACATAAACATCAATTACAAATCATCAAATATAATCCAATATCCACAATCTATGCTCGCCATCCATAATACATGCTACATCTCTAAAGTCAACCCCAAATAGGTCTTCTCAAGAACACACGCCACAATTAACGTCACCAAGAGTCTTGAAACCCAAGAATCATAAAAAAAATTCCTCAAAACATCTCCGAACATTCCCCAAGCTTGCATAACATGAAACATGCTTGTACCCATGTTATCCATAAAAATTAGAGACTAACACTGTCATAATTATCTGTCACTGTTCTACAAACAGTCTCCACCAAAACTATTGTAACTCAAACAAATAGAAACATAAACTCAATCAACCTTAGATATAAGATCCCAACTTGTACCTTAATACATATCTATGCAGGAATCCTCTGATAGTCTGTATAGTGTCTATACATGACTGTCAGTCTTGCCTGTGCCTGAGGCAACCAATCTAACTAAGACTTCAATTAAACATATGTTGACATCAATGACAAAACATGAATGCCAAAAACTCCAACATAAGCCAATTCAAACAATCTACCCCTTTGGAATTGCTAGAAACATGAGAAAATACATCAATCCAAAAGTACCCATCTCAATACAATCTTCTCAATATCCTCTTCACAACTCTCCCTAAAATAGGAGGGATTTTCCACTGAATTTATCCACTGAATTATCCCCCTTTGACATCAATTGCAAAGGGTGCCATTACACAATCTTTGAGCATCTCACATCTGCAAGGTGTAGCTTTTTCAAATTTTCATGCCTGCAACAACTGGGTGCTCAAATACCCAAATGTGTTCTATTATGTTCCTGTGATCACTCCCCCTAAGGAGTGGATCCAAACATCAAGTCCAAGAAATGATATTACTCTAAAATCCACTAGACTGATGCATTCCTGCATCAATTAGTTCTCCCAAGGAGGGGCTCTCACCCCAAGCATACCTCTAAGATACTCAAAGGCATCCTTTGGAAAAGGTTTTGTAAATATATCTGATATTTGTTCATTTGTGCTGATATACTCTAATCTAATGTCCTTCTCTACAACCTTGTCTCTCAAGAAATGATACTTAATTGAGATATGTTTAGTCTTTGAATGCATAACTAGATTCTTTGACATATTCACTATGCTATTGTTATCACAATGAATAACCACTGGCTCTACAAATGTAATCTCAATATCCTTCAACATCTTCTTCATCCAAACAATCTGTGTAGAATTTATAGCAGCATTAATATACTCTGATTCAATAGTAGACTGAGCTATACAATCCTGCTTCTTACTTAACCAGGAAACCAACCTTTTCCCAAGAAAAAATGAACCACCACATGGACACTTTTTTTCATCAACACTTCCTACCCAATCAAAATTAGTATAAGAATGCACAACAAAATCATCATATTTTTAATACCATAAACCATAAAATGCTTCTAGTATGTTTCTCCATCACACATTCTCTACACATAATGTAAGAAGGTTTCACAATCTTTGGTAGATCTCTAACATCATTTATCATACTTTCTTTCACAATTTTATCGAAATTTATATGACAAAATCTTCTATGCCACAACCAACTATCATCAACCTTCACAAAAAACAAGAATATTCAGCTCAAACACATTACCTCTTGACTTAGTACCTAATGCAATCAAATCTATTGTCCGACTTCTGATAGAACATTTCCTATCATTGAACTTCAAATGATAACCCTTCTCTACAAGCTGTCCAACACTAAAAAAGTTATGCTTAAGTCCATTAACAAGAAATACATCATTAGTATTAGATTTACCATTAAGAGAAATTGATCTCACTCCAATGATAAACTTAGGAGTATTATCACCAAATCTAACTACACCACCATCATATTTAGTTAGCTGAACAAACTTGTTTTTATCACCAGTCATATGATGTGAATAACCTCTATCTATGATCCATTTAGATTTATTTTTAACATCTGAAACTAGGGCTCTCTCTTCATGAATAGGTTCATCATCTATAATAGAAATAAATCTAATTTCATCATAATCCACAACATCATCATCAGACACATCTTCACTAGGATAGTAACATTCCTTATCCTTGGAGTAATTAGGTCTATGAAACTTAGATTTATGTTTAGGAACCCTTGTAGGAAATCTAGATGCAAAATGACCTATCTTATTGCATGAAAAACATTTCAGAGGTAACTTTCCTTCAAAATTACCCTTATCTCTCTTTTCTATTGTTGTGATCAAGGCCACAATTTTATCTAAATTCCTCTCTTCTTCCTGTATCTTTTCACAATCATCAGCATATTGACCAAGCTCTTCATGCAAGTCACTTCTATTGTTGCTCACAAGAACTGATAATTTTTTATTATTATTATGCACAGTCACCTTGAATGTTGATTCAACCTTAGGTAGTGTATGTCCCAGCTCTATAGGGATAATGTAAAGGGTGAGTATTGAGAGGGGAGGGGTGAATCAGTACCCTTAAAAACTTTTAGTCAATTCTTTGTAACCATTGTTCTGTATTAATCGACTGAGTAGATTGAATACACCAAACATATAATATCATTGTTGAAATGTAAATGCATGTAAAAAAAAAAATACACATACATGAAATTAAATACTCATGACACTAGTATTTTGGTACCATAGAAAAACCCTGTTAGAAAGTAAAAACTGTAGTGGGGATGAGACCCACAAAACTTCACTACTGCAACAATAAAGAAGCCTGTTAAAGATTACAAATAGTGGTGACTTCTGATGATCTTACCCTATTAGGAGTAACAATAAGATCAATTAGATCTACCTCATGTGAGGATTTAGAACCACAATCTATGTGTGCACTCGGTTAAGAGATTTACATTAAGACTATTAAGTCTAATCTATTAAGAGATTTAAGGGTCTATTACAATTGTTAGAGAGTAACAGAAATTTGATCTGAAACATATACAATCTCAATATTGGTGATATAGATCCATTAAGTTCATACAAAACATATCACCTCAATGTGAATGATAATATCTTCTGCTCTGTTCTGCTTGATAGCCTTGCCTTAGTTCTATAAACTGATTTATGTAATGTAGTCTCTATCCTTAAAATCCCTTGTCTGATCTTTGATGTCTATAGGATGGAAGCTACTTGATCATTTCTTGATCAACATACATTAAAATTTTTACATCTATACATTTATATATCAAACAAAATGACCTAATTAGGGCTCAATAATTACATCCCTAACCTAAGATCAACAGTGTACATAATTTACCTTGATCATCTACACATAGGAGACATAAACGATTAATGTTGTAAATCCATAATTAATGTCTTCCTCAATCGTGTAAACTATTATCTAGGTTGACTAAAAATTTATTACATAGAATGATGTGCCATAACAAACTTTTAGGTGGCCTCTGTTTCATTCGGTTAATGGTGTTTCTCGGTGCTCGGTGTAGTATGTGTATATCGGTTATACTAGGTGTTCGGTTATGCTGTGTAGCTTGGTGTTGTCTATTGATCAGTATAGTCTGCTGCTCGGGTATCAATTTACTTGGTTAACTCTAGGTGTGATCAATGCACTCAGTTAACTCTTTACTTTAGTGATTATATCGATTGTCTTGTTTGACTCTGTTACCATCTGTCCATTATGTCTTCTTGATAACTAATGACAAATTTAATGTGCAATTGGAGTAACATTCTCCCCCTTTGACATTAGTATCAAAAAATTAGTAGTATATATAATATACATGATGAATCCCCCTTTGGACATGCTCTCCCCCTTTGGTATATAATCGGTATATGTATATGTATATGAACTTCTCTTGATTATAGTATGTCCCATTATTATACTTACATACATATATTTCCCTCTTTTGAAAATAATGATAAAAGGAGTATAACTTACAGTTTGTCAAAAAAATGAGGATGGGTATTCTTGAGAGTTTCCAGTAACTTCTCCCATTCCTCCTTTAAATGCTCAAGGGTTAATTGTTATAAATTGATCTGAGCATGCATATCATATATGCTTTTTGTCACTGAGAAATCTGGGGTTGCAATCAAATTATTTTCCAATGTCACATGTTTTTGCATCATAGCCAAATTTAGTAGTAACGTTGTATGTAGGTCAGTTACTTGTTCTCTGATTTGTTCCTCTTCTTTCTTCAAGTCTTGTCTCAACCACTAGTTTTGAAGTACCTTGTTGTACTGCATCTATAATGCATGTTTCTCGGTTGATAGACTATTTGCACTATCATTTAGATCTTGATCTATTTTATTTATCTTTCACAAATCTCAGTAGTGAAGTGATCTAGAGTGCATAACTATTATAGAATTTTAATGGCATTAGATATAACAATTTCTAAACCACTTACAAATTTAGACAGGGTTACCTTATGCACTACCACTGCCTAGCTGATCTTCTTGGTAACTTTATATTGGATCTTCTTCTCTACTCACTCTTCTAATTTGTGCTTGACATCGATGTCAGGTTTATCAATTGCCTCATTGAGCAGTTCAAGTTGTTCAATTATGGGGGCTCGTTCATTAATGTTGATATCTGGTACAACTTGCATTAGAATCTCTTTTTCTTTTTCTAGCACTTGTGCACTCTTTTCTTCTTGTCTTAGCTTTTCATATGTTTCTTTTTGGGCAAAAAGTTCACCATAATTATTTAATGTTTCTAGATCAAGTGTCCTTGGATCCCATTCAGGAATCTCTATGATTTCATCTAATCTAACTGCGTCCTTGGTTCCTTTATTCTTCTTCTTCTTCTATTTCTTCTTCTTCTTTACTTGAACACTCGATGAAGGAGATACAACTAATGTTAATTGAGCCTTTTTCTCAATTTCTGGATTTGCTTGCTCAGTACTTGGTGTGATGACTTGGTGAGGTGCTTCAATAGTTGAACTTGTGTCTGTAGTAGATGTATCTACTATCTTTTTAGGAGTCTCTGTGTTACCTTCACCTTTCTCTTCTACAACATCAGTGGTATCTTTAGGTGCATAAACTTGTGTTGTTCCACCACTATGCTCGGTCTCTTTATCATGATCTTTACCCTTGTCTCCATTTGTATCTATAATCTACTCGGGTGTATTTTTCTATTCTTCAGTCTCAATTTCAATTGCTTTGACCAAAATAGGTAACTGGCCTGGTATATTTTCTCAGGCAACCTTTGATGTGTCTTTCTCATCGATAGTCTCAGTATCTCTGATTGAATAATCTTCCTTGGTCTTATCATCTAGATCACCTTCAGTTACATCATTTATTGTGATATCTGGGTGACTTAAATTAGTCAAGAGTTAAGGAATACCATCTACTACATCATCAATTGTTATGGGTTTTGCACTCGGTCTAGTAGATGCAACATCATTTACTTCCTCCGTATCCTGGATGTCCTTGGGTGGATTCAATAGTTCATTCTAATTTTTTGTGCTCTCTATATCCACTTCCTTCATATTTCCTTATAGGATATTTAATTCTTGTTATTTCTTAGGAAATTTCTTGGCATACTTCTGCATTACATCATGTATTTCCTCAACTATGCACTCTTCTTTAATAAGAGTGAGAGCTTCTTCTCTCATCTGTTTCTCTGTTTGTAGTGCATAAGTCCATCTTGATGATATCTTATCATATAACTCAGATAGAATAGAAGTAGTAAATTCAATGGGAACTTGTTTTAAGTTGATCATCATACCTATGATTGCTTCTTCAAGTTTATCCTTGTGCTCGATAGTTAGATCAAAATATGCTTGTATCTTTGGATGTCCTAACTGTCTATTTTTCATGATTGCTTCTGCAATCTCATCAATGGTCTGTGATGTCTTGTTTTTTACAGCCTTAAATTGATCTGGATTTTCATCAAAATCATCCTTATCATCTTTGTTCCTTACATATCTTCTCTTTTGTCTCGGTGCAGTAGTGCCCATCTGTTTTCTTGTTTGGTATGTAAACTTAGGTGAGTGTCTTGTAATTTTTGCTACACCTTTCTTCAAAGGTGGTGAATCAATAGTCACCGATTGTGATCTTGTTTTTGGTGGAGACCCAATCTTTATGATTTTTCCTCTTTTGGCCTTGGATTGCTTAACTGGTGCTTCATTAGACTTGGTGGCATTAGCATCATGTTCTTGTTCTACTTAGTGACTAAGGTTTTCTCCTCGGTTAAATCTTCAAACTTGTCCAATTCTTAATTTGTGATTGCAAGTTTTCTCTTCAAAGTTTTGAAAATTTTAGTCTTTTTCCTACGCATCTGTTGAACTTGTAAAGTAATTTATATTCGAGTCTTTGCTTCATCATAGGTTCCAAATCTCATGGGAGATTTTTCAACACGATCATTCAACAATTTATTAATAGCCTCTAAAGAAACATCAATATATAACTCATAGTCCATCGAAGGTAGCCATGCTATCCTCAGATCTTCTGCTTTGATTAAAGTTGTATCTATCTCTACTACTAAACAGATATCGTCTTTGTATTATTCTACTAAATGAATAAGAATTATGGATCTCTTTTCCATCCTAGCTTTGAACTTAGCAAAATATTCATTCTTAACAGGTTCAAAGCTCCTCCCTAGACTTGTAATCATCTCATTGATTTGTATTGTAACTGGTGTGTCTGACTTCCATTTTACTTTACTGATTGAGGGAAAGAAATTCTACAAGTAGAAGAATATGCAAAGTAGTAATGAACTAAACTTACATGTATTTGTCTTTGCTGATCTTATGGTTCTCATATTTTCTTCTAGGTGCCTCTGCAACAGGTCGAAAAGATCAAGTTGTAGTCCTTTCTTGACAATTTTTTAGGCTATGTCAAAAGCTCCGCATGGTATGATGTTCGGTCTGCTGGACTAGAATATCTTATACCCAATGGAATAAGCATCGAACCTCAGTTCAGGATCACTGATGCAGTTGATCTTCAAACCTGTTCCATCCACTCGACTAATGTTAGGTTACCTAACTCGGTTCTCGGTAGGTGTCTTAGGGATTTAGTTATGTCAATTATAAGATACCCTATGACTGTGTAAATTACATCCCTAGTTATCTTCTTGGGCTCATCTAGTCAAAGCTTCCCATCGTGTACTCTTCTTAGAACAATGTGGATCCATTCATTGCGAAAGACCTTTAGGAAATCTAGGGCTTGAGTTAACCCTTTAACTTCCAAATGTTTGTGATATTATTTCAAATTCCCATCTGTACATAGTGATTGATAAGTGGAAATATGTTCAAAGTCTCTGATTTCACCTATTTTACAGTGTATGTTTGCACGTACATCTTGGACTAGCAAAACCCTAGGCAGGATAGATGAAAATGCGCCTTATTGTTTGTTTGGGCTGCAACTTGTGGATGGATCTTGTAGTTTGGTTCTGTGAAGGTGGAGTTCTTCACTAAAACAACATATTTATCCTTATCCAACTATGCTTTCATGGTTTGAGATGAAGATGCCATGATCTCTATTTTAGGGCTTTCGTAAAAGATACTTGAATAACTCAGTGAGGGCAGAATGCGTAGTGACTAACCTTTGTGGGCTTAGAATGTGCTTAAATATTTGAAGGATGCTAAAAAATTCTCTTCTACAACTTAACTCTCTTTCCTATATTATGCTCTATGATCGAGTTGTGAAAAAATGAGTTCGCGTTGACCAAATTTATAGAAAATGACTTAGGTGGTGCAATGCATGCTCTTCACCAACCACTTGGTGAACAAAAATTAAGCTCGATTAACACTAACAATGCTTCAGCTTGGTGAGTATACTATATACTCGATTACCATAGCAACTCGGTTGTCTCTTCACATTTTCACCAACTGACAGTTCTAACTTGGTACATATTAACTGACTCAAATAGATAAAAGTAATCAAACATGTAATACCAAAGTGCATCTTGATTCATTCTGATTTGGTATTTTTTCAATAAATACAGGAACTGATATAATATATAGCATTGCAAAATATTGTTCCCTACCTGCTTGTATTGCTCAGTTGGAGACGGTGGAGCCACCTAATCCATTGGATGAGGTGTCACCGACTGTTGTACTTAGTCATGCATTATCATTTGGTGCTTTTTCCACATTTGATTTCTGATCCTCACAATTTCATCAATTGTATTTCCATTCCCATAAGTGTTTATTCACTCTGCACAATCTCTGCTTAAGTGACCAACTTTATGACAGTGAGAAAATGCCAGACCAGAGTCTGGCCAATTCCTAGACTTGGTTTGCCATTGTCTCATACAAATTTCTGCTATATGTCTAGATTTACCACATGTTTCACAACTAATCCAAGTGTTATAATCTCATGCATAAGCATTGCCTTGTCTTCTTGATTTATTCATCATTTCTTTTCATTTAGGCTTCCATATTTTCTTTGTTTTTTTTCTACATGCTTGTGTTGTATGACCATTCATGTTGCAATTCTTAAAATATTTATCCATGTATGGTTTCTTCTGTGGTTTTTTCAACTTGGATTTACACTCATGTGCATTATTTCCATGCTTATTATAGTTATAGAAAATACCATTAAATGTAGGAGGGTTTCTAGGAATACCTTTTGCTTTGCTTCTGCAATCATTTGGCCTAGTTTTCCACAGTGATGGAAAGAGAGCTTCTTACATTTAGGATTTGAGTACACAGTGCCTTTTTCAACTTGATTTGATGATTCTCCTTGCTTGGTATACCCTAATCTAGTATTGTTGTTCAGTCTTCTTTGATGGCTCATAAATTCATCCATTCTCTTAGTGCTTTCTTCAGATCTCTTAATTACTTCATTATGTTGTTGTAAAATCTTCACTTCATTTCTTACTTTTTCATTCTCTTCTTTCAATGCACCAATGTCTTCTATTCTTCTTGCAAGTTTAGTATTCACTCAGTTTGCCTCATGATTCATAGCAACTAATTGATTGGTGATCTCAAAGTAATGTTTAGTAAGTCTCGATATCTTAGTTTCTTTCTCTTGTAACTTTTTAGTCATCTATCTTCTACCATCAACAACCATGTTCCTATCTTGTTTAGATTTCTTTGCATCATTCAAGAATTCAACATTCTAACCATTTGTGTATCTTGTCTGATCTGTAGTGCTTTCACTTGTTCAGTAAGTTGTTGATTGCTTTCAGATAGCTTTGATATAATTCCTTTCGATGCATCAAATATGCTACTAGATTTAGATCTAGATGTATCAAATGGGTTATGAATCTCTTCTTCATGATAAAAAATCTCACGATAACAAAGTTCCATGTCCTTTCTCTTAATAAACATCTCCCCGAGTTTCTCTTTGGCTTCCTTGTATTGTTCGACAAAGAGTTGCAGCTGTAACTTATGGTTCTCAATGTATACCTTTCCATTGTAAGATCTTTTCTATTCAGCTATTAAACCTTCAAAATAAGAGAACTATCTCTAATACCAATTGTTGGGATAATGAAAAGGATGAGTACTGAGAGGGGAGGGGTGAATCAGTACCGTTAAAAATTTTTAGTCAATTCTTTGTAGCCACTATTCTGTATTAACCGTCTGAGTAGATTTCATACACCAAACATAGAGTATCACTACTAAAATGTAAATTCATATAAAACAAACAATACACATACATGAAATTAAGTACTCATGACAATAGTATTTTGGTATCGTAGAAAACTTCTCTTAGAGGGTAAAAAATGCAGTGGGGATGAGACTCACGAAACTTCACTACTACAGCAATAAAGAAGCCCGTTAAAGCTTACAAGGAGTGATCACTTCTGATGATCTTACCCTGTTAGGAGTAACAATAAGATCAATTAGATCTACCTCATTTGAGGATTTAGCAACACAATCTATGTGTGCACTCGGTTAAGAGATTTACAATAAGATGGTTAAGTCTACTTTGTTAAGAGATTTAGGGGTCTATTACAATTGTTAGAGAGTAACAAAATTTTGATCTGAAACATATAAAATCTCAATATTGCTGATACAGATCCATTAAGTTCATACAAAACATATTACCTCAATGTGAATGATAATATCTTCTTCTTTGTTCTGCTTGGTAGCCTTGCCTTAGTTCTGTAAACTTATTTCTGCAATATAGTTAATGTTAGTCCAATTGCACATTGAAGTTGTCATTAGTTATCAAGAAGACATAATGGATAGATGGTAACAAAGTCAAATAAGATAGTTGATATAATAACCAAAGTACAGAGTTAACCGAGTGCATTGATCATGCCCAAAGTTAACTAAGTATAGTGATACTCGAGAAGATAGAATATACTGAGCAATAGATAACACTGAGCTACACAACATAACCAAACACTAGTATAACTGAGATACAAAGACTACATTGAGCACCGAGAGACAACATTAACCGAATGGAATGAAGGCCACCTAAATGTTTGTTATGGCACATCATTCTATGTAACAAATTTTTAGCTGACCTAGATAATGGTTTATACGATCAAGGAAGACATTAATTACAGATTTACAACATTAATTGTTTATGTCTCCTATATTTAGATGATCAAGGTAAATTATGTACATCGTTGATCTTAGGTTAGGCATGTAATTGTTAAGCCCTAATTAGGTCATATTGTTTGATATATAAATGTATAGATGTCAAATTTTGTAATGTATATTGATCAAGAAATTATCAAGTAGCTGCTATACTATAGACATCAGAGACGAGACAAGATATTTTAAGGACACTGACTACATTGCAGAAATCAGTTTACAGAACTAAGGCAAAGCTACCGAGAAGAACAAAGCATAAGATATTATCATTCACATTGAGGTGATATGTTTTGTTTTAACTTAAAGGATCTATATCGACAATATTGAGATTTTATATGTTTTAGATCAATTTTTTGTTGCTTTGATACCAATTATTGGGATAATGGAAAAGGTGAGTATTGAGAGGGGAGGGGTGAATCAGTCACCTTGAATGTTGATTCAGCCTTAGGTACTGAATATCCCATCTCTACAACCTCAAAGGTAGTTAAATTCACAATCAACATCTCTTTTTTGAAGTTTTCCATCAAAGGCATGATCTCCTCTATTTCTTACACTTTAGTTTTGTAAACAGGTGTCAAAGATCTAAGAGCCTTTGTGATCACTTATTCTTCACTATAGGTGCCTCCAGAGTTTCTAATACCTATGAAAGCCCCAGTAACCCTCTATACATATGCTCTAACATTCTCATAATTTCTCATTTTCAAGATTTCCATCTTTGTCTTCCAGTTCTATAACTTTGCCTTCTTAGTAAACTTATCTCCTTCATAAAGTGCCTCTAATCTTGACCAAATTTTATGTGCACAATCCAAATCTTTAACCTTTGTGAATTCACCTTCAGAGAGTGAACTAATCAGTGCTTCTCTTGCAACCATGTTACAAGAAAACAACTTCTTTTCATCATTAGTAGCTTTATCTAATTTATCTTAAGACTCGACCAGCTCATCTTTCCTTGTAATCTTCTAGTAGCCAATTTCCAAATACAACAAATTTGTTTTGATCCCATTCTTCCAAGTGTCAAATTTTTTAGTATCAAAATTTCCTTCCTATAGAATGCTATCTTTAGGATTACCTCAAGCTGTAAATTTTTATCTCAAAGGACGAGAAGCTCTGATACCAATTGTTAGCAATAATAGATCACCAATACAACTGAGGGGGGGGGGACAACTGTATGCCATAAACTTTTAATTTATAACTGAAAATATAAATTCAATATTGAACACAATAATAACAACATCATAAAATGACCAATTGTTGTTGAGGAAACCCTATTAAGGAAAAAACCCGGGTGGGAATCAACACCTACAAATAATGCATTGAAACTATAGTATCCTTATTAGGAGGTTTAGCCCTGTTACAAGCTAATTATTACATATAGTTGATGACATATAACTAATTGAATGTTTGAACATGTTAAGTTGATCACCAAAATGTAGAAAGATAATGCAAGACATTAAATCAGTTAATGGATTGTATTGTCATTGATGTCAACTTTATATAATCTGATCGGTTATATACAAAATTTAAAATAATTCAAAGAATTAGAGAGATAAAGATTATGCTTTTAGTAATGAATAATAGACCAACATTCACTAAGTGACTACAAACACTGATGGTTAGGGGAACCCAATGGACAGAGAAACCTGAGAGCAAAGTCATAATGATACCCAAGAGAGAAAACCAACAAGCATTACCGACAAGAAGAATCACAAGCATTACTGACAAGAAGAACTTCACAGTGATGCCCGATAGACAGACAACCCCGATGGACAAAAAACCTCAATGGAGATACCCAAGGAGAATAGAATTGTTTATTGAAGATAACAAGAGTTAAAACACTGAAAGGAATTGAAGTTCAGAAACAAAAAAAAAATACTTATCTGATAGAGCTAAAGATAGAGTTAACTGGTTGTTAACATTGTTTTCATCGATAAGATAAAACTAGAGATAAGTAAAATATTTAAAGCTATTTTATCCAGTTGTCAAGAAGATATCTAAAAGATAAAACAAGAGTAAATATTTAAAGAAATAATTGGCTAAGATTCTAGATCACGCCAATAACAAGAAAGTCAAGAAATGAGAAATGGTGATATCATGTCTATAAAGAGACAATTTAATTCATTATGAATTAGGGGAGTGAATAGACAAAGAGGATGCTGGAGAGAAACTGATGGAGAAGAAATTCATATAGTTCTGGTCAATCAAGCTGAGGAAAGAGATAAATATTTCTATGGACACTGAGAAACATAGCACAACATCACTGAGTAGAAATAAATGGAGCAAAGGTATTGAAAAGATACATTGAGCATAAAGGTATAATGAGCTTACAATAGATCTAAAAATCTGCAAGTCTAAGTTGTATGTGTGAATAGATCATTTACTATTTTATATAACCATTGATTGAGAAAGTCTCTTAACTGACGAGGACTTAACAATCCTTTCTACATTGAGATACATCCCAAGTAGTATCAAAAAGTTTGTTTATGAAGATAGCATGAGATTCCAGATACCATTTGACAAAATACACTAGGTTTGGTCATAGAAGGTAGCATAGAGATGCCCAATATCAAGTGACAAACTATTCTATTTAAATCCTCTAACAAGGTCACACCTAAAAGTGTGTTTGTAACCTTTAACATGGTTGTCTCTTCACCGAGCTCACTTCAGAAGAGTGAAAATTTTGGGTTATTCGTCCCAAGTGGTTTTTACCTTAACAGGGTTTCCATGTTAAAAATCCATGTGTCAATGTGTTTATGAGTCATTACTTTAGTCTTTTGCATTACACATAAATAATTATGGATTGATTAGTATACACTAAGCAATTTACTATTTTTCTTTAAATGAAAGACTACTAATCGGTAAACAGTAAGAATAAGGTTTAAATGAGAACTCTGAGCAGTAGTTATTTGTTATGATTATTTTGAAGGAATACATCTTGTAGGACTGAAGATAACTAGAGGCTTAATATTGTGGTACAAATTTTTTGGGTTGATTTATTGGAATATTTTTGAGGCCACTGATTCACCCCCTCTCAGTTATTCTAACAACAGTACACTATCCTCATTAAAGGAAAGACCCTATTAGGAGTCAAGAGAAACAATAGGCTCATTTCCTAAAGAAGGTTAAATCCACCATCAGGGCTCACTATCTGAGATACACATATACAAAGATATAATATCAAGTGAACTGACTAATAGCAACAACATTGCTTAAACCATTCCAATGAAGTTAATAAATCACTATCTCTTCTCTACATCCAACAGAATCTTCAAATACAAGCTTGTAGCTTCCACACTTCACTATCCACACTTCTAATCAATAAAATAACTCTCCTTTATACAATTTTACAATAAGCAATTAGGTCGGCCAATTAAGACTTCCCCAATGCATAAACAATTACATAAACCCTTGCCAAGATACACATGGTACCTTGAAAAAGTAAACATCAATTACAAAACATCAAACATAATCCAAGATCTGCAATCCATGCTCACCATCCATAATACATACTACATCTCTAAAGTCGGCTCCAAATAGGTCTTCTCAAGAACACACGCCACAACCGACATCACCAAGAGTCTTGTGACCCAAGAATTATAAAAAAAAATTCCTCAAAATTTCTCCTGACATTCGTGAAGCTTGAATAACATGAAACATTATCGCACCCATGTTATCCAAAAAAATAGAGAATAAAACTGTCATAATTCTCTGTCACTATTCTGCAAATAGTTTCCACCAAAACCACTATAATTCAAACAAATAGAAACATAAAATCAAGAGACCTTAGATATAAGATCCCATCTTGTCCCTTAATACATATCTATTCTCACATCCTCTGATAGCTCTTATATTGTCTGTATATGACTGTCAGTCTTACCTATGCCCGCGATAATGAGTCGAATTGAGACTTCAACTGAACATATAATGACATCAATGACAAAACATGAATGCAAAGAACTCCAACAAAAGCCAATTCCAAAAGTGTGTGTGTGTGTGTGTGTGTGTGTGCGCGCGCGCATGTGTATGAAAAATGTGAATCAAGGAGAAGAGTGTATGCCCCCATGTTAAAGTGATTACAAACACCTTAAGAGGAGAAATAGCTTTAACCAAGCATACATACACCCACAAGAAACATTTCTACTTATGAGATGCCCCTAAGAAAGGAAAACCCAAGGAAAATAAAAAACATGAAAAAGAAACATGAAGGGATCTACTAACTTAGGGGTTAGCATGATCAAATGATATTTTCATCATCCCCCAAGGTAGTAGAACTGGAATAATGTCACATAGGATACATAAAGAAAAATAAGTCTTTTTTTTCTGACATCATAGAGACCAAAAATAATATGTAGCTATCATTTTCAACATCTCCAAACCAACAACACAAAGAAACATTTATGAAGAGTGACACATAATTAACATAACATGTAACAACATATAGACTAAACAAGATAAAAATATAGGAATGTCACAACAAGTCAATTATTTTATCACCTTGTGCCAACAGAGCAACAAGGGTCTTATAAATAAATCTAAATAAAACATATAACAAGAAACTCATCACATGGGAAACACATTACAACTAGACAACACAGAGAATCTACCACACAAGATGAGCTAGTCACTCATATCACTTACCTCCATATCTCAATCTATAGTGTTTAGGGAAGGTGGGAAACACACACGAGGAGTGACGTCAAGAACAAAAATGGAACAATAGCTAGTTCCAAACAAGGATCATGCTATGAAGATGGGTCACTTTATTCATCACCTGGACTAAGAGATAATTATTTTGTGAATATAGCAGGTAAATCATGATTAATATCAATAAGCTCATACATATTATCAGAGTCACTAGCATGAACATTATCATTCACATTAGGAACATTGAAATCATCATCATTAAGAGTATCTTCTTCATCCAAATTAATTGTAATAGAATCCAAGATATGAATAGAATTATCACGTTTTTTCAATTTCAACTTTTTCAAATTAAGTTCCTCCCTTGGGTTACTTATAGGCTGATTGGAAAGTCTCCTAGAGAATGAAAGGTTAAATGGGAAGAATGATCACGGGATCTAGCACGACATTTATAATGACTTTCTTGAGTACAATGATTACATTTGGTTTTTCTTTAAATTTGGTTTGGTTTAGATCGATCAACATCAGACCCCTTTCTTCTCTAGGAGGAAGAATAGAAGAAACCACACTAGGTTGACAGATAACATCGATGAAATGTTTATAAGATATATGAGGTGCAAAAAAACATATATAGGAGGTGTGGAAGGTGTAGGCATAATTCTAGGTCCAGGGAAAGGAGATGGAACATCCTTAGGATTGCTAAGCTCAAAAATATTTTATATTTTCTATTAATTCTATTGAAGAGCTTGTCTTTGTGAGGTTATATTGATTGGGGCATAGAATGCCAAAATAAGTCAAGGTCAAAGGACTCTTGAGGCACTAAAAGATAATAGAGACTATGAATAATTGTGATGATTTTTCCTTCATGAGGAAATTTCAAACATGGATAGGAGATACTATAAATTTCATGGAGGCTAGCCAAGGAAGACCAAGTCTAACTTGAAACTGATCAGAAGTTGGGATGACAACACATATGAAATCTAGGATTTTATTACCAAATCCTATGAGAAAAGTAAAAGAACCATGGGTAGGATAAGTGAAACCATTGATATTTTGAAACATCACATCAGATTTGTCATATAAATCTTGCTGAATTTGTCTAGTGTAAAGATATTCTTTAGTTATAATATTAATTATGTAGGAAGGATCTATAAGGACACCACAAGAAAGAAGGTTATTATCCTTTTATACAATATAAATAGGACTATTAGGCTCTTTAATCGTCTCATTAGGATCAAATATAATGTAAATATCAAGCTCAGATTTGGGTTTAGGTTTATATTTAGATTAATCAATAAGATTGATAACATTGTTGGCTTCAATGCAATTATCATCATAGATGACAACATGGGTGGAGGATGAAGGAAAATATTAGGTAGATTCAATAATATTGGTCACATGAGAATGCAAAGTATTGGTCTGGATTTGCAAGTTTTTCTTGTGAGGTGCTACATATTTGTTTCCTTGATGATTAACACCCTCAACTGATATAACATGGGAATCAATGAGGTCTTAAATTATAACATATTTCAAACAAGAAGACTTCTTAGTATCATAGCCAGTTTGATGATATTATTGGCATAAGGATTTTTTTTATCAAAGGATTTAGGTAAAGGCTTGGATGTGTCAAATGGTTTAATGGGAGGAAAATTTAACACTTTAGAACTATTTAACTTCAACATCACATTATGCAAAGATTTAGAAAGTTGTGTAAAATTATGACAAGGTCTAAAAATAAATGAAAAAGGAGCTACACCTTTAGATGTTTCTGCCACTTGCTCATCAATGTTGTTTGATAAATTATTGATCTTGATGAAGCTCTTAGGTTTATGAAAATTTTGATACGATTGGGATGCAACATCACTCTTAAGAACCAGAGCCATTGTAGGGGTGTTGTCAAAATGACTCACTTGAAGCTGATAATTATGAAGCACTGCATATAATTGAGTAAACAAAGAAAATTCAGAAAGAAATATCTTATCCCTAATGCATTTTTATAAATTAGCAATGAAAATACATTGAAAATCAATATCAGGCATGCGATAATAAACTTGAGCATGCAAATTCTTAAATATACCAATGAAATCAATCACTTTTTCTTTCAGACCTTGTTTATGATGCATGAAATGAGTCAAAGAAATCTTAGGACCAATATTGTTTTGAAACTATTGAATGAAAGCATTACCAAGTTTTTGAAAAGAGTCAATGGAATAAAGAGGCAAAGAAACATACCATTGTGAGGCTTTATCTTGAAAGGTTATAGTAAATATTTTAACCATGAACCTATGATCATGAGAGAAATCACTACACAATGTTTAAAAGGTTTTGAAATAGGTCAAGGGATCACCTTTACCATTGTAAGTCTCTAAGTGAGGAATTTCCATGTATTGAAGGAATAAAGGCATAGATGATGTCTAAGGACAAAGGACTAGCAATGTCAAAAGTAGGAATGTTAAACCTTGAATGAGTCATGCAAGCAATTTTTTTTAAGGATGAGAGAGTTTGAGCCAAGCGATTGAAAGTAGATTTAGTAGAAAGAGTAGTAGTTATGTGAGGAAAATGTGTACCATTATGAGAAATGGAAGAGACAATATAATATGAAATAGGAACACTATTGTAAGTGCACATGGATGAAGGTAAAGAAACACATGAAAAAATTGAAGAAATAGTAGGAACAATAGGATTAAAAATCGTAACAGTTTTAGGATTAATGCTTTGAATATAAGTAATTATGAGAGGTGGAGCATAAGTTGACACACTAGGTATCATAGTAGGAATAGGCATGGAGGTCTCAACACTAGTGGTAGGTGGAATGAACCATAGATCTTAGGAAAAACATCTAATAGGATTGAAATTTTTATTAATAATATGAGAGATACTATGTAAGATATTAACACCATGTTCATCAGTATGAATTATCTTCCTCAAACCCTCTACTATGGAGATGACCTAGGGATTGGAGTTCTCTTGTCCTAATCATTGCTCAAATTTTTCAAATTCATGAGAAATAGGTTGAACTTGAATAGAAGGGACTCAAATGGTCTTATCCTCATCATGAGAAGAGTGGGTAGATTTTTTTTCTACAATTGGAGGAATATCATTAGTAGGAATGTTAGTCTCATCAAGATTCCTAGGAAACATAGACGACTCAAGATCAAAGGAACCCATAATTCTACAACTTCTCTTAATAAAAACACTAGAGATATGACTCAAGGTAATAACACTCACACACAAGAAGATGAAATAAATATAGATCTAATATAAATATGAACTTTTAAAGATATACACAAATTAACTAAACGCAATTGAAATTTAATGAAAAGCACATCCAAGCAGCGAATCAAATTTGAAGATCTAATACAAATATTGATTATTGAAATGCGTAGAAAATAGATCTAAACAACAAATTAGAAATGAAATGTCATATGTTGGGTTCACCAAAATAAACAATAAAAATATACAGAGGGGAGTTATAGGGTGATTACTCCTCTAATTATATATTTTTGCATTTGAAATGAAGATACCTCACTAGGATCAAGACAAGACATAAGTGTGGAATTAGAGAATGATCCTTCACTAAATATGGAATTGATGAAAATGGAAAAGATAGAAAAGATGCAATGTAGATGCCAAAAAAGACAAGTAGATAAAAAATTGGAAATAATAGACTATTTTTTATTTCGTCTGACAACTCTGTAACCTATTCCCACACATAGAATAATAGGGAAAATGTTGTCTAAAGGACTTTCCCTTGGTCAAACCCCTATTTAGGAATCACCTTGAAAATAAAATGAAATATTATAAAGAAACATATGTAAAAAGGTAAATGTTTGACTCACCATGGATAAACCTATTGGAATTGGTTTCTATTGTTATTGTTGTTGGAATTCATGTTTTGTCACTGATGTCAACATATGTTTCTATTGAGACAAAATAGACTAGTTATTACTATTGCTTAGATGATTGATAGAAGTGTACGGGTGTTGTATGGTTGATTCAGAACATGCAAAGATGAGAATGTGTACAAGGATGTGTTGTGATATTATGTCTAAGGTCACGTGGCTTAATATTTTAGATTGAGTAATCTATAGTTGTTTTAGTGAAGACTGGGTACTGGACAGTGACAGTGAACTATGACAGAGTTAGTCCCTGAGTTTTGAGGATAACTTGAACGCGATATCGATTCATGTTATGCAAGATATGGGAATGGAAAAAAGATATGTTGATGAATATTTTTTTGTGATTATTAGGGTTTCAATAATCTTGGTGACGTCAGATGTGGCATTTGTTGTGGAGGATACCTATTTGGGGTTGACTTATGAGATGGAGCATGTATTATGGAGTGTGAGTGTGGATTACAGATATTGGATTATATTTGATGATATGTAATTGATGTTTACTTGTTATAGGTATTGTGTGTATCTTAGAAAGGGGTTATGTAATTATTTGTGTATTGGGGAAGTATTAATTGGCTGACCTAATTGCTTATTGTAAATCTGTATAAAAGAAAGTTGTTTTCTTTTGTGGAGAGTGTGGTAACAATGAAGTGTGGAAGATGAAGCTTGTTTGTGAAAAGTCTGTTGGATGTAGAGAAGAGGTTATGATTAAGAGAATTCATTGGAACTCATCATGAAAAAATAGTTGCTATCAGACAGTTCATTGGATTATATATTTCATATACACTTGTAATTCAGATAGTAAGTCCTAAAGATGGATTTAACCTTCTTTAGGCAGTATGCCTGGGTAGTGAGTCTACTGTTACACTTGACTCCTAATAGGGTATGTCCTTTAACACGGACTATGCATTATAATGCATTAATAATCTCCTAACATGTCTATATCTTTTATAAGGGATACTATACTCTTGGTACACTATTTGTGGGTGCTAATTCCCATCGGGGTTTTAACTTTAACAAGGTTTCCTTGACAATAAAGGATTGTTTTATGGTGTTTCAATTACCATGTTATCATTCAAATTAAAGTTTTGGTTTATACTGTTTAATGTTTAATAATCTGTCTCACAACTGATTCATACCGCATGCTCTTAATTGTGTTGGTGGACTGTTATTCCTAATAACTGGTATCAAAGATTCTGGTCCTTAAAGAGAAAGCTTAACAACTTGAGGTGATCCTATAAATGGTATACTACAGGAAGGATAGTCCAAATTTTGATCTAAAAAATTTGACTGTTCGAAGAAAAAGATGAGAAATCATTTTCTGTGTTTGGGAATTGACTATTGGATGATTACAAAGAAAGATGAGTCGGTCAAGTCTGAAGATAAAATGGATAAAGCTACTGATGAAGAAAAAAAGTTTTTTTTTTCTTATAACATAGTTACAAGAGAAGCACTGATTAGTGCACTCTCTGAAGGAGAATTCATAGAGGTTAAAGAATTGGATTCTGTACATAAAATTTTCTCAATATTGGAAGAACCATATGAAGGAGATTAGTTTAATAAGCAGGAAAAGTTGTAGAGCTAGAAGACAAGGATAGAAAATCTAAAATTGAAAGATGATGAGAATATTACAGCATATGCATAGAGAGTTATAGAGGTTTATATTGGCATTAGAAACTCTGGAGGCACATACAATGAAGAAGAAGTGATCACAAAACTTTGTAGATATTTCACACCTATTTACAAAACTAAAGTGCAAGCTATAGAGGAGATCATACCTTTGACATTGAACTTCAATAGAGAGATGTTGATTGCAAAATTAGCTACTTTTGAGGCCACAGAGCTAGGAGATTCATTACCCAAGATAGAGACAAAATTCAAGGTGACTGTGCATAGTAATAAAAATACTTTATCAGGGACTACGAGCACTAGAAGTAGTGACTTGCGAGAAGAGCTTGGTGAATATGCTTATGACTGGGAAAAGATACAGAAAGAATAAAGGAAGTTAGATCAAATTGTGGCCCCGATCACTAGAAGAGAAAAGAGAGGTAAGGGTAATTTTGAAGGAAAGTTACCTATGAAATTATTTTCATGCAATAAGATAGGTTATTTTTCATTTAGATGTCCTACAAGAGTTCCTAAGCATAAATCTATGTTTTATAGACCTAAGTATTCCAAGGATAAGGAATGTTACTGTCAAAGTGAAGGTGTTTCTGATGATGACGCTATTGATTATGATGATATTGGATTTATTTATATCAAGGATGATGAACCCATTCATGAAGATAAATCCCTAGCGTCACATGTTGAAAAGAAATATGAATGGGTCATAGATAGTGGTTGTTCACACCATATGACTGGTGATAGAAATAAATTTGTTAAGCTAACCAAGTCTGATGGTGGTGTTGTGAGATTTGGTGACAATATTCCTAGGACTATTATTGGATATGGATCTAGTTCTTTGGATGGAAAGAATAATATTGAAGATGTGTTACTTGGTGATGAACTTAAGCATAATTTTGAGTGTTGGACAACTGGTAGAAAAATGTTATCAATTAAAGTTCATTGATGGGAAATTTTCTATTAGAAGTAAGTCAGGATAATTGATCACATCTGGTACTAAGTCAAGAGGTAATGTATTTGAATTGAATACATCAGAGGCTTCTTGTTTTGTTAGGAAGGTTGATGAAAATTGGTTATGGAATAGAATATTTTGTTATGTGAAGGCAAGTATGACTAATTATTTTAGAGACCTAGTGAAGATTGTGAAACTATCTAATACCATGTGTAGATAATGTGTAATGGGGAAACAGACTAGAAGAATTTTTAATAGAAAATCTTACTAGGAAAAAGGGAAGTTGGATCTGGTGCATACAGATCTGTGTGGTCCTACAAGAATGAGATATTACTATGGTGAAAGGTATTTCATAATTTTTGTTGATAAATTTTCTAGGATGATGTGGGTTATATATCTTAGAGAGAAATCTGAGGCTTTTGAAAAATTCAAGATATTCAAAGAAAAAGTTGAGAATGAATAAGGTTTAAAGATAAAATGTTTAGGATTGGATATAGGTGGAGAGTTTACTTTAGATTTGTTCAATACCTACTGTTAAGAGCATGGAATATACAGACAAACATCTTCTCCTAGGACACCACAATAGAATGAGATAGTAGAGAAAGTAAATAAAACAATATTAGGCGATGCAAGAACTATGTGGTTGGAAGGAAATGCATCACATGTTCATTTTAGAGTAGTTGTTGGTACTGATATTTATACTTTGATCAAAATTTAGATTAGAGAAGGTACAAGTAAGAATCCTTATGAATTATGGTTTAATCATACTCCTACTATGAAATATTTCAGAATATCTGGTATTAAATGCTATATCAAAAGAGATGATGAGATAGGAAATTTTGATGCTAGAAGTGATGAAGGAACCTTCCTTGGTTATTCCACTAAGAGAAAAGCTTATAAATGTTTTAATCAGAGATTGAGGAAGATGATTGAAAGTGCTAATGTGAGGATTGATGAAAATTTCTAGATTTAGGAAAGAATATATGACTGTAACCAGACTACAGAGAATAAGGAGGTGACTACAAATAAAGAATAACCTTTTGATATTGATCATGAGATCAAGGTATGTCAAGAGGAATCAAATAATTCTACTGAAATTCCTAAGACTCTGAGGTATGTTAAGAAAAACCATCTTCAAAATCAAATTATTGGCAATGAAAATAAAGGCATGATGACAAGATCAAGATTAAGAGATGAAATTTGTTTGATTTCTCAAGTTGAAGAAAAAACTACTCATGAGGCATGTAGAGATGAATCATTGACTAAGGCTATGTAGGAAGAATTGGAATAGATAAAGAAAAATAACACTTGGGAACTGGTTCCTAGACCTAAAGATAAGAATGTTATAGGAACTAAATGAGTTTTAGAAACAAGATGAATGAAGAAGGAGTGGTTGTAATAAATAAGGCAAGACTGGTTTATAAAGGCTACTCACAATAAGAAGGCATAGAATTTAAAGAAACATTTTCTCGTGTTCCTAGGCTTGAGGCTGTAAGATTATTTCTTTCTTATGTTGCACACAAAGACTTCAAAGTATATCAGATGGATGTGAAATCTACATTTCTAAATAGAGATCTAGAGGAAGTATATATTGAACAACGTGATGAATTTCCTCTGAAATATGATGATGAGGATATGGTTTTCAAGTTCAAGAAGGATTTGTATGGAGTGAAACAAGCACCTAGAGCATGGTATGCTAGATTGGATAGGTATCTACTTCATGTTGGTTTCAGAAAAGGTATTGCAGATAGTAATTTGTACTTAAGAACTAGTGAAGATTGAATTTTAATAGTTGAGGTTTTTGTAGATGATATCATTTTTGGAGGAAATGATGTAATGAGTAAAAATTTCTCTAAGGAAAGGGAAAATGAATTTGAGATGTCAATTATTGGTGAGATGAAATATTTCCTTGGGTTGCAAATCAATCAGAACAAAAATGGTATTTTTATTTCTCAAACCAAGTATCTTACGGAAATGTTCAAAAAGTTTGGAATGGAAGATTGTAAACCTATTGGAACACCTATGCTTAGTGCTCACAAGATTACAAATACTAATGAATCTCAAAGTGTTTTTCAAACAAAGTAAATATCTATCATTGGAGGTCTATAATATTTGACTCACACTAGAACAAATTTTGCTAATGTAGTTGGAATTGTGGCAAGATATCAAGAAGATCACAAAGAGAAACACCTTGCTTCTGTAAAAAGAATATTTAGAAATATGAAAGGAACACTGGATTATGGCTTATGGTATAAAAAATATAATGATTTTGTTTTGCATACTTATACTGATGCTGATTGGGTAGGAAATGTTGATGATAGAAAGAGTACAAGTGGTGGTGCATTCTTCAATGGGAAAAGATTAGTTTCTTGGTTAAGTAAAAATAAATACTGTATAGCTCAGTCTACTACTGAATCATATTAGGTTGCTACTACTATAAATTGCACACAAATTATTTGGATGAAGAAAATTCTGAAGGATATTGGGATAAATTTTGATGAGCTAGTAGTTATCCATTGTGATAATACTAGCATAGTGAATATGTAAAAAAATCCAGTTATGCATCCGAAGACTAAACATATTTCCATTAAGTATCATTTCTTGAGAGAAAAGGTTGCAGAGAAGGAGATTAGATTAGAGTATATAAGAACAAAGGAACAAATAGTAGATATATTTACAAAACCTTTTCCAAAGGATGCCTTTGAGTATCTTAGAGGTATGCCTAGGGTGAGAGCCCCTCCTTGCGAGAAATAAATTGTTGCATGAATGCATCAGTCTAGTGGCTTTCAGAGCTATATCATTTTATGTACTTGATGTATGGATCTACTCTTCAGGGGGAGTTATCATAGGAATAATATAGAACACATTTGGGTGATTTTGCAGCTGATTATTGCAGGCATGAAGATTTGAAAAAGCTACATCTTGCAAAGGAAAGATGGCCAGAAGTAGAGTAATGACACCCTTTTCCATTTTTGTCAAAGGGTGATATATTTAGTGTAAAAATACCTACTATTTTAGGGAGAGATGTGAAGAGGATATTGAGAAGATTGTACTGAGAGGGAGTACTTTTGGGCTGATGGATTTTCTCATATGTTTCCATCAATTCCAAAGGGGGTGATTGTTTGAATTGGCTTCTATTGTTGTTGTTCACATAAATGTTTTGTCACTGATGTGAACTTATATTTCTATTGAGATAGACCAGACTAGTTATTATTGTTGCTTAGATGACTGAAAAAAGTGTACGATTACAATATACAGTTGATTCATAATATGGGAAGATGAGGATGTCTATAGGTATGTGTTGTGATCTTATATCTAAGGTCACATGGCTTAATATTTTAGATTGAATAAGTTATAGTTGTTTTAGTGAAGACTGGGTACTAGATAATGATAGTGAACTATGATAGAGTTACTCTCTAAGTTTTGAGGATAACTTGCGTGTGATATCAATTCATATTATGCAAGCTTGGGGAATGGAAAAAGACATGTTGAGGATTTTTTTTATGATTCTTGGGGTTGCATTACTTTTGGTGATGTCAGATGTGGCATGTGTTCTGGAGGAGACTTATTTTGAGCTAACTTTAGAGATGGAGCATGTATTATGGAGTCCGAGTGTGGATTATGGATCTTCAATTATATTTGATGAGTTGTAACTTATGTTTAATTGTTATAGGTACTATGTGTATCTTAGCAAGTGGTTATGTAATTATTAATGCATTAGGGAAGTCTTAACTAGCTGACCTAATTGCTTATTATAAATTTGTATAAAAGAAAGCTTTTTTATTTTGATGAGAGTGTGGTAGCAGGGAAGTCTGGAAGCTGCGAGCTTGTTTGTGCAAAGTATGCTGGATGTAGAGTAGAGGTTGTGATTAAGAGACTTCATTGGAACTGTTCAATCAAAGATAGTTACTATCAGACAATTCATTGGATTGTATATTTCATATATATTTGTATTTAAGACAGTAAGTCTTGAAGATGGATTTAACCTTCTCTAAGTAGTGTGCCTGGGTAGTGAGTCTACAATTACATTTGACTCCTAAAAAGATCTATCCTATAATAGGGAATATGTACTGTAATGCATTAATAATCTCCTAACAAGGCTATATCTTTTAGCAAGGATACTATACTCTTAGTACACTATTTGTGGGTGCTAATTCCCACTGGAGTTTTAAATTTAACAAGGTTTCCTCAATAAAAAAGGATTGTGTTATGGTGTTTCAATTACTATGTTATCATTTAAAAAAAGTTTTGGTTCATAATGTATAATGTTTAATAATCTGTCTCACAACTGATTAATCCCCCTCTCAGTTGTGTTGGTGGACTGTTATTCCTAACAAAACCTTCATGGATGGATGTATAAATCACTCATTCCCATGAAGATGCTTAATGTACCCAAAATACAAAGAGTTTACCTTGGAATGTAAAATAGAATCAAGGATTCCCTCACAAATGCATGGATCTATGAACACTAGTCCTAGATGTTCAATGTAGATATGCTTAATAATCACTTACAATGAAGGAGAATGAATGTGGATGGAATGAAGGATCTTCTTGATTGATTGAGAACTTCTCTACATGGCCATCGTGGGAGAGAAAATTTCTTCAATTGGAGAAAATTTCCTTGGAATAAGTTGACTTGAAAAATTGGATACTTGAAGAAACTAGATCTTGGATGCTTGCCTTCAATTCTTGAATCCAATTGCTTAATTGTTTTTAATTTCTCGATTGCTTCTTGATCATGAATGCTTGAGGATAGTATTTGATCTTTAATTTTGGTTACCAAAATGAAGACAGATAGGGTGTTTATATACTATTTCCATCATTTCAGGATTCAAAAATAAGCTAGGCAAACCAAAAAATCAAATTTACCACCAAAACCTTGACATAGAGAAACTCCCTACCAAATTTGGACCAAAAAGTGTGGGACATGATGGTTGAAATTTTATATTCCTCGAAGAATAGCCCCAAGTTTGAACTATGTGTCGAGGTGGATGAAAAAATGTGGGAGGATAAAAATTAGGTTTCTAGGATCAAGCATAACAAACATTTGAACCTCAAAATCACCAAAATGGGGTCCAATAGGTCCTAATAAAGCATCCAATTATGGGTGATATCTTTTTAGGACAGTAAAATAATAATCTATTTGATAATTATTTATGTATCAAGAGTGCAAAATAGGAATTTTGAAATGGTCATTATTCTTATGTAGAAAGAAATAAAGATATACGATTCCCATTCAACAACCAAGTGAAATAATAATGGAAAAGAAATAGAATAATTTAAAAAAAATGAGTACAATATGAGGATTAAAATATAAGGATAAAGACATGAGGAAAAGGTAAAAAAACCCAAGGAAAACAAATGACCAACCTATTCGAGGAATTTAAAATCAAAATATTTTAAGGAGCATAAATAAACCTTTATGATGATAAAGTATGTATTTTTCATAGTTGGGTCCCTAGTTTAGATAAACTCTCTTGAATTGAAATGGATAAAAGGCCCAAGGATCTCACTTATTACCACCATCCTTTATTACTCAATTAAACTAGGATAACCTTGCTAAATATTTGAATAGTTAGGATCATCACAATTCTCACCAACACCCTAAATTCTTTAGTTTCCTTCTCACAAAAGATATCCTACAACAACTCAAGTCTAAGATGGTTTTGTTGAAATTTTTAGTAAGAGGTTAAGATAGAAGATTTTGTTTCCTCCAAACAAGTTGTGAGTAATATTGATCCCTAATAGGATCACACCTAAATAGGGGAAGTCAAAAAGTTTCACAGGAATGGAATCTTGTGCTCCCTGTGAAACGACCTTTAAGATTTCAGAAGTTGGATATTCATATTGTTATTTTGGAAAAAAAGGGAGAAAGAAAGATCATTAAGACAACTAACCTAAAGAAATCTGCCAAATATTTTACAAACATCCATTTTTTTTTAGAAACAAAAAGAATGAAGAGCACCATAACATTAGGCATAGAACACAACAAACTTTTGACTATTGAAAAGGGTAAAATAAAAAAGTTGGAAAGACATATTGCAGAATATCTAGGTTTCTTAGTGATAGGCGCTTTTTAAGGCCCGAAGGGATTGTTCCTATTATCTCACCAAAATGGTAATTTAATGTGAATTTTACCCCCAAAGAGCATAGTATAACTTGAGAACACCAACATTTATTGATGATTGAAAGAGTATAAAACATGGCTCAACAACTTGCACATCTATGATAAAATGATTTAAAAAAAAAAAAAAATCTACATCCCTCTAAATTGACACAAAGCTTAAAATTATTCACAAAACCAGAGAAATTACATAGTAAAAGAAAAATAGGCATAGTCCAACATGTTTCCCTCGATTAGTCATATAAATACAAAGATAAGGTATGATAATGATGTTGTAGCTATTTTCTAAGTGTTCTCAATGTGGAAAAAAAAACTCCCAAGAATTCCTTCTTAGGAAATACCTTAAAAAATACTCCTAAGACTTATGAAATTGCTTATTACAACATCACCTTTGGCTTATAAAGGGAAAATTTCACTTGAGCTTAACCTCATAAATGTAGTCAAAAGTAGCTCTAAAAACATGATGCCTGTCAAAATCGTGACAACATCCATACCCTTCTCATCCCCTCATTGATATGAGAAAGTGACTCTTCAATTTGACTTGCAGGAATCGACCCCATTTGGCAAGTGGTGGCTACTTCTTTTCTAGATCAAATTGACCTTAGGATATTTTGCTGGTTCAAAGAAAAAACCTACCTTAGAGGATGTCGGCCCAATAGGTTCATTGGATGATGTGACCATAGCTTATAAATGTGTCACATGGGTGGGATCCTTTGGAGTTTTTAACATTGAAGTTGGGTCAAGGATACACATTGTTGACATGTGGCAAGCCAGTGGGTTTTCTTGAAGGTTTATCCCTAGAAGCTTTAGGATTAAGAAAAATATTGAAATGTGTCCCATCACAACATAGGGTTAAAAGGAAGAGGTCTCAAATTTTTTATAAATTGTGTTGATTTGGAACTTGGTAAACCCAACTTGTGAGGGGCATAACTTTATGCTTATTTCTCAAAATTTCAAACGAGTTAGTCATTAGAAAGGTCTTCAAAAGGTTTAGTTTCACTCCCTTAACGTAATAATTTTTACAAATCAAGTTAAAGGATGTACAATATTTTAGACCACAAATTTTACCCCAATATCGTCCAAAAATGAAAATTACTAAAGCATAGAAAAAATGTTGAAAAAATACATTTTTTAAATTTTTCTCATCTCTGCTCTATCTATCACTTGTGCACCACCTCAAATATTCCTCAGACTACTCACAAAGTTGTGTTGGATAACATCTATAAAAATCATGACTGACAAGGGTCCTTAGCCTTCTTAGGATGAACCTAGAATATCTAGTTTCATAGACCATAATGTTTATCCATTGGGCACAGAGTCTAGGAAAGGGGAAACCCAACAAAAAGAGCCGCCTAAAAAAACAAGAGGAGACACAAAAATGTGCAAGTATACACTTAGAGGAAATGAAAGCTAAGACATACATCCCCTTAAGGATAAAGAAACATGTGCAACAACACTTATTGGAATATGATAATAGCTAATCTATCATATCCTATCTTAAACTAACTAATCAAGGGAAATATTAAACAAAAACATTGACTAGATTATTAAAATAGCATCCCTTCCTCACCAAATTTTGGCACTCTCCATGCTTATAGACAACCAAACATAATAGAAGATTTTATGTACGCATTGAACAACCTCCTGGAATGCTTCCCAAATATTAAGAAAATGAAATATTAGACATGTTTGAATGTTATCCCCTTTTAGTGAATGGGTAAGTTGGTCCTTCTCTTTGTGATTATCATATTCATTTTTAGAAGCAAGCATGACTAGGGGGACTTGTAGATATGTGATATATATTTGATAGGACATCATCTTGAAATATTTTCTACCTTGATATCTTGCTGGCAAGTAGGGGTTGGTGCTAACGATTCTTCTATTTGCATGGGACACTCTTCATGATCTGCAAATCATGGATTTTAAATTTAGGAGTTGTTGACCCAAGATCAATGGATGATAAAATGGCATAAAAATTATCCAAATATTATCTTCATCAACAATATTCTCCATGATTTTTTATATGCTAGGAAATACCTTAATATCACAAGAGACATCATGATGGCTTGAATGAACAATAATCTCTTCTTTATGTACTACTTGGTATGTTGTGATATATTGCATAGGTCGAGGAACAACCTTATGCACACTAGATTTATCATCTTCAAGGACAAGGATGTCCTTAAGACCTTTGTCCTCTTCCCCCATATTAAAAAAAGAGGGGAACTCCTCACATAGGAGGATTGTATCTTCATCTTCATGTTTATTCTATGTCTCTAGAGAGGATTTTTGGAGTGAAACCTTCTCAATACCCTCTCACAACTCATCTTCATGATTAATATTAGATTCCTTATCCTCTTTGTCTTCCTCTTCTTCTTTAACTTATTCGATAGTAGCAACTTGCATTGCAAGAAACTTCTCTTGATTTTTTCTCCAAACCTCTACTTGGTGTTGCTGTACTTGGAGTTGAGCTTGGTAAGAAAACTTCTCTTTCCATTGAAAATGTTCATTCTTTTTATCAATCACCCTCAACTATTCTTGGAAACTCAACACCATGTATTTTATGCTAATATTTTCCAAGTTTCTCATATTTTGATGTTGATAAAGAGGGTGAGCATGCTGAGTGATGTGGATACAAGATCCTTCTTTTGATAGTCATCCCGACTCTACTCTAAGGTCTCTCTCCTAGACCTCCTAGGGTACTCTCAACCCTAATCTAAGGTAAGTCACTAAGAAATTCACCTCTTTCTCAAGACCCAGTTCCTATCAACAAGTTATTCTTCCATACTCGCTGAACCTACAAGGGTAGATTCACTCTGGCTAAATGAACTCATTCAACCAATGCGCTCACAACATATTTCTTATTTTCTTCCCCATCTAGACTATTACCAAGCTCTCCTAGGGTAAGAGCTCAAAAATCATGACTAACACTTCTCCTACTAACACTTCTCCTACCAAAAAGAAACTATAAATAGGGGATCCTCTCGAATTCCATCTAGGCTCATGGTTCTCACCATGGATTCAAGAAAATTGAGAAGCCATTCAGTATTTACAACCCATAATGGGACAGGATTTTACAACTTACAAAATGAGAAAAAAATATTAACCTACTTGCACCCAAAGTAAAAAAATACCTAGAACAACTAAACACATAATCTGCAACTTTTCATTAACTAGAAATAAAAACAATCATACATCCAACTCTCAAAATTCATTTCAAACTTCTTCTCAAACCTCTCCTCTTGAAATGAGGGCTTGGGAGATCTTAAATAATCTTCCCATCATTAGAATAGACTTAACTACCCACTCAAGTTGAAAGCATCTTTTCAGGAACTGTTACAACTAACCATATTGTCCACTAAAGACAACAACCACTTTTCCCAGGCCATTGTAATTGAATGTGGCGAGCAACAACAATACATGTCAAGCATCAGTACATGCTGAGAAACATCAGTACAAGTTGAGAAATAGAAGTAAATGCCAAGCATCAATACATGCCGAGAAACATACGTAAATTTTGATCATCAGTACATGTCGAGAAACTTATCTAAGGTTCCTAATGGCTTGGTTGGATTTTCAAAGGATTAAAACCTACCTCTACAACACATAATTAAACTAAAAACATGCATCTGAGAAACTAGGGTGTCTATTCACCAATTTGACCCATTTTGCACTTGGTCATTACAAGAGTGAATGAAAAAAAACCTTACAAACCAACTTAAACAAATCCAAAATGTTCCTAAGGGCATTTAACCCTAATTTATCTAAGTGGTCCTACACCATACTCCCCCAAATAAGAGAAATCAACTTCCAGGTGATTAGATCAAGTTAGGGTCGATGCCTAACTTCTTAAGCTCGGTGTCCTACACCCATGTAGCATCGAAATCAACTTGTCCTTTCCATTTGACTAGATGTTCCATGTAGGTTTTTGTTCTAGTCTGCTTAGCGACTCTTGAATTCATAATCTTCTCTGCCTTTGGATTTGGAGTAATTGGAAGTTTCAGTGTTTTGAGTTCCTTTGTATATGATAAAATATTAGGACCTCCTTCTGGAATTGGTCCCTTATAGGAAACAAGATCTACCACATTAAAAACTAGAGATAACCCTATATGAGTAGGAAGGTCAACTTTGTAAGCATTAGATGCATACTTTTCTAGAATTGTACAAGGGCCTATCTTTCTCATCTGAAGCTTACTTGGGGCACCTTTTTTAATTATTTCTTTGTTCAGGTGCACCATTACCAAATCTCTAACTTGGAATTGAGCATCTTGTTTCCTTTCATCTACCTTCTACTTGGTGTGAGTCGTGCTCTCCACTAATGTCTTCTTCATAGTATCATGGACTTCTTTCATGGATTGAGAAAAATATTCAGCATAACCACTCTTTACATTTTTTCAAAGATCCCCGAGTTCACATATACCCCTGGGATGAATCCCACACACTTTCAAAATGGCTCTTTCCAGTGGATCTATTGACTGTATCATTTTAGGAAACATTTTATTGAGCAAGTAACTGATCCCATAATTGTCCACATTCATTTGTGAGGCATCTCAAAATATTTTCTAAGCTTTTATTCACCACCTTGGTCTGACCATCGGTCTGTGGATGATATGCCGAGCTAAAGGAAATATTTGTACCAAGCTTATGCCATAAGGTTTTCCAAAATGACTCATAAACTTAGAGTCCCTGTCTGATTTAATACTTAAGGGTAATCCATGTATCTGTAATGCTTCTCTAAAGAAGAGATGTGCTATATAGCTTGCATCATGTGTGGTTTTGCATGGCACAAAGTGAGCCATCTTGCTAAACCTGTCCACAATCACAAAAATACTATTCATTTCCAGCTTAGTCTTAGGAATTCCAACCACAAAATCCATACTGAGGCACTCCCAAGGTCTATTTTGGATTGGAAGGGGCTGATACAATCCTACATTGGATGAAGTAACCTTAGCCTTTTGAAAAAATATACAACTATCTACATACTTCTGGACATCCCTGCTAATTTTTGGCCAATAATTGTACCTCTGTTCTAACTCTAAAGTTTTATGCACTCCAAAATGTCCACTTAATGAACCATTATGTTTCTCTTGAACTAAATTCTCCCTCATTGAAACTCTCTATACACAGAGTTGTCCTCCTTTAGATAGAAGACCTTCTTGTAGGGTGAAATCAAATAAATCACTATGAAAGTGGTTCTGAAAATATTGACATACATTATAGGCTGCTGAAAAGTCCTCTTCCACTGGATATAGATCCTTGAAGTTGTCTATGCCAATGCTTCTTAACTAAATTTCTTTCACTGTGAGAAATATTCTACTTAATGCATCTGCTACCTTATTATGATCTCCCTTCTTGTGTTTAATGGTGAAGGTGTAGGCTTGGATATACTCCACCCACTTCATATGCTTATGGCTTGGTTTATCCTATGAACTCAGAAAACTTAAAGCCTGATTGTTAGTAAAGACTACAAATTATTTAGGAAGGAGATAATGTCTCTAATTCCTTAGTTCTTGTACCAATTCATATAATTCTAAATTATATGATGAGTACTTTTTATTTTCATCAGTAAGGTTTTCACTGTGAAAAGTGATTGGTTTCCTTCTTGACTCAAAATTGCACCTATGGAAACATTACTAGCATCACATTCCACAGTAAACAACTTGTCAAAACTGGGAAGTGTCAATATAGGTTGAGTTGATATTCTTCTCTTAAAATTATCAAATCCTTGATTAGCCTACTCATTCCATTGGAATTTGGCTTCCATACCTCCTTTTATGGTATCTAAAATAGGTGCACTGATTTCACTAAACTGGCTGATTAACTTCTTGTAGAATTGTGCTAATCCATGGAAGCTTCTTACTTCTATAGCTGACTTAGGTGTAGGCCAATTGAAGATTGCCTCCACCTTTCTTGTATCCTTTTTCAAGTTACCCTCTGAGATTAAAAAAACCCAAGTATACCAACTCTTAGTTCATGAACTCAATCTTCTCTAAGATGATTTTGAACTTCTCCTCATGCAGTCTCTACATTACCATTTGTAGATGTCTAAGATGATCCTCGTTAGTTTTACTAAACACTAAAATGTCATCTAAGTACACCACAACCCATTTTCCAATGATGTCCTTCAACACTTCATTCATTAATCTCATAAATGTTCTTAGGGCATTGGATAACCCAAAAGGCATAAGAAACCACTCATAAAGTCCCTCAATAATCTTAAAAGTAGTTTTCCACTCATCTCCACCTTTTATTCTTATTTGATGATAACCACTCTTAAGATCTATTTTGGAGAAATACTTAGCTCCACCTAGACAATCCATCAAATCTTATATGCTAGGTATTGAGAACCTATACTAGATAGTGATTCTATTTATGGCCCTGGAATCTGTACACAACCTCCAAGTACCACCCTTCTTTTAGGCTTAGACTGTGGGAAAAAAACATGGACTTTAGCTCTTTCTAATCAACCCTTGATCTAGCAGCTCTTGAATTTGGTTAGAAATTTCTGCATTCTGTTGTGGGGTCATTTTATAAAAAGCTTTGTTTGGAAGTGAGTCTCCTGGGTTGAAGTCAATCTGATGACTAATAGACCTCTCAGGTGGTAGGTTATCTGGTTGACCATCACTAACTATGGACTGGTATTGAGTTAATAACTCTTTGATTTCTAAAGGTAACTCTTCCTTCTTGTCTCTCTTTTCATCCTTTGGCTTTAGAACCAAAGCAAAGCCCACTCCATCTTCTTCCTCTAGTGTCTTCAAAAATTATTTCTCACCTACCAATAGTATGTTAGGACCCCTTTTATTCACTTCACCTTCTTCCAAGAATGACTGTATCTTGAAAGTCACTCCACCTTTCTTAAAGGAATAGGAGTTCTTAGCCCCATCATGCACTGTATCTCTGTCAAATTGCCAAGGTCTACCCAACAATAGATGACAAGAATCCATGGGAAAGACATCACACAAAACTTGGTCCTTATACCTTTCTATGGAAAAATCCACTGAAGCTTGTTCATTAACTAATACATGTTGATCTTTGTTCAACCAAGTAACTATGTAAGGGTTAGTATGAGGAATCTTCTTCAATTTTAACTTTTCAATAGCTTCCATAGAAATTATGTTATCAGTAGAACCATAATATATGATAACTTTACAAACCTTATCTAGTACCTTGCATTTGACTCAAAAAAATAGATCTTCTTTGGCTTGGCTCTTCTTTGATGGGCTCTTTGAGGAGTGATCTACGAATTATCAAATTCTCCCCTATCTCAGAATCAAGGGTGAATTTTGCTATCTTGCTGCTAGAAGACTCTTCTTGCACATAATTGATTCTTTTCTCTCCTCCTTGTGATGTATAAAACTTCTCAGCACACCTATAGGTAGGATGCCCATACTATTGGCAATTATAGCACTTCATTGAAGAGAAATAAGATCCTCTTCTCTAGTTATTGGTTCTTACTCTTAAACCATTATTTGACACTCTTCCTCAATTCTAACCACCTCTTGTATTACTAGATTCTCCTTAATTATCGCTAAGTTTGGACTCACTCTGATTTCTAGTCTCAAAGTTCCTTCCACCAAATCCTCCTTTGTGACTTCTATTGTCTCTTCCTCCTACTCTACTATTTGAATCTTATTTCTTTTTGAACTTCTCTTCCACTTTGAGAGCTAGATGATAGCACTGATGTACTATCTTGGGACTTAAGAGACTGATTTCTTATTGGATATTCTACTTGAGACCATTCAGATACCTAGCTAATTTTACACTCTCCTCTTCCATTACATGTGACCTTAAGCATAACTTGTGAAACTCTTCTGTATAGGTACTGACCTTTAAGTCTTTCTATCTCATATTCTATCTTTTCTTGTGCAACTGCACTTCATAATCATTAGAAAGATATGTTTCTCTTATTTTAGCCACCGTACCTTTCCAACTAGTTATATGATTCATTCCTTCTTTGGTCCTTTCATCTTCGACAAACTTCCACCAAGTGAGAGTAATCCCTCTCAATCGTGTCTTGGCTATTCTAACCTTCTGAGCCTCGGTCACATTATCACAGTCAAAATAATTCTCAAGTCCTTCTATCCACTCCATGACTACTTTTGGTTCCATCTTTCCACTGAACAGAGGCACACCTTCTAGGGACTTACCACTCATGGATTTCAAAGCTTTCAAGAATGGCTCTTCTTGAAGCACATGGTCTAGCTCTGGTATTATGTCTTCCTCAACCACTAACTTACCCTTTTCATTAGCTTCTCTCATCTTTTCATTGACTGTTGTAGTCCTAAGATACACTTATTCTAATGTAGTTGCCATTTTGACCAACTATTCCTTTAGGAGTCTATTATCCTCTTTTTTCTCTTATACATCCTTTGTCAACTCAGCACTAGACACCATTTTGAATTAATCTACAAACTCTTCTAAAGATAACACCCAAAAAACACAAGCCCATTCTAATGCAGATAAGGGATCCTTCTTTTGAGAGTTAGCTTGACTCTTCTCTAAGGTCTCTCTCCTATTCCTCCTAGGGTACTCTCAATCCTAATGTGAGGTAAGTCACTAAGAACTTCACATTTTTGTCAAGGCCTAGTTCCCATAAATAGGTTATTCTTCCATACTCGCTAAACCTACAAGGGTATGTTCACTCTAGCTAAACCAGCTTGTTTATCCAATGCACTCACAACATATTTCTTACTTTCTTCCCCAACCGGACAATTACCAAGCTTGCCTAGGGTAAGAGCTCAAAAATCATGACTAATACTTCTCCTACCAAAAAGAAAACTATGTATAGGGGCTCCTCTCAAATTCCCTCTAGGCACATGGTTCTCACCATGAATTCAAGAACCTTGAGGAGCCATTCAGTATTTACAACCTAGTACGACCAGGAATTTACAACTTGTGAAATGAGAATAAAAGATTAACCTACTTGCACACAGAGTAAACAACAATACTTGGAACAACTAAACACATGATCTGCAACTTTTCATTAACTGGAAATAAAAACAACCATACATCCAACTCTTGAACTTCCTTTTCAAATTTTTATCAAACCTCTCCTCTTGAAATGAGGGCTTATGAGATGTTAAATAATCTTCCCATCATTAGAATAGACTTAACTACCCACTCAATTCAAAATTATTTTTTTAAGAACCGTTACAACTGACCATACTGTCCACTAAAGACAAAAGCCGCTTTTCCTGGGCTGTTGTAATTGAATATGATGAGAAACAATAGTACATGTCGAGCATCAGTACATGTCAAGAAAGATAAGTACAAGCTGAGAAATAGTAGTACATGCTGAGCATCAGTACATGCCAAGAAACATCAGTACATGTCAGACATTAGTACATGCTGAGCATCAAAACATGGTGAGAAAAAGTACATATTGAGAAATAGTACATGCCGAGCAACTTATCTAAGGTTCCTAATGCCTTCGTTATATTTTCAGAGGCTTACAACCTACCTCTGCAACACACAATTAATCTAAAAACATGCATCTAAGAAAATATGGTGTCTATTCACCAATTTGACCCATTTTGCACTTGGTCATTACAAGAGTGAATGAACAAATACCTTACAAACCAACTTAAAAAAATCCAAAATGTTTCTAAGGGCCTTTAACCCTAAGTTCTCTAGGAGCTCCTGCACCACTAAGGGGGATCATAATAAGCCTTTAGTGGTTACTAGTAAGCATATGTAGGCTACCAAGAAGGTAGAAAAGGGGTGGTCAGGAGGAAATCAATGTTTAATTTCCTATAAATTTATATAGTTGGAGGATAGTGAGGAAAATTAGACATATTTATAGCTTGATATTTTTGGTATGGAGGCATAATATTGGAAGTTTTGTGAAAATAAGGGGGCAAAATATGATGTGCATAATATCCATCCATCTTGAAGCATAAGAAAAAATAGAAATATATTTAAATAATGCTTCATATATGGGAAACACGTCTCCTTAGTATTGAAAATGTAGTACATATTGGTAGAATTTCCCAAACCATTTGAACTAGAGAGTTACTAAGTGCTTGAAATGTGCCTCTTTAGGGAAAAAAGTGTTGAAGAATGCACCAAATCTTTAGCTATGAAATTATTGTCCCACTATGCATTCTAGATTACAATATTGTTGATCCCTAGTACACTTGCACCTAAATAAGGGTAGTTAGAAAGTTTCATAAGAGTGGGACCTTGTGTGCCTTATGAAACAACCTCTAATATTTCAAAATCTATCTCTTCATATTATTATTTTGAAAAAAATGGAGAACGAGAGAACATAAAGATATATAACCTAAGGTGATATATAAAGGATTTTCCAACCATTTTTTTTTCTTTGGAAATAACAAGAACAAAGAATGCCATAACATTAGGCATAAAACATAGGAGACTTCTCACTATTAAGAAGATAATAAAATACAAAATTAAAATAGATAAAGTATAAAATACCCAAGATTCTCACTGATAGGAACTCATTATGGCCCAAAGGGATTATTCCTATGACCTCACCAACATGGTCATTCTATGTGAATCTTTCTTTCAAATGACATAGTATAACTCGAGAGAATAACCATTTAAAGATGATTGAAGATTATAAAACATGATTCAATAACCTATACATCTATGATGAAATTATAAAAGTCAGAAAAATAATTATAGCTATGTCCCTCTAAAGTGACATAGAACTTAAAATTATTCACAAAACTAAAGAAAACACACAGGAAAATAAAACTAGGCATAGTCCAATGCATTTCCTCTATTAATCATTTGAATGCAAAGATAAGGTCTGAGACTGATACTGTAGTTAATTTCTAAGTGTTCTCAATGTGGAAAAAAAACTCCCAAGAATTCCTTCCAAGGTAAGACCTCCAAAAAAATCCCTAAGACTTTTGAAACTATTTATTACAATGTTCCCTTGGGATCATAAAGGGAAAAAAAACACTTGAGCTTAACCTCATAAATGTTTTCAAATGGAGCTAAAAATTTGGCATGTGTAGAGCTCATGACAGTTGTCGTACCCTTCTCATGTCACCCATTAATATGAGAAGGCGACTCTTCAATTTGACTTGCAGGGATCGATTCATTTAATTATGGTGAAACTCAAATCCCTTCATGGAAAGGAGGAAATACTGTGCTAGAACATGGATTTGAAATGAGGTAAGTAATTTTTAAATTAAATACTAGATAATTTAGCTAGGAGCATACATTATAATTAAGTGGAGTACTATGATGTTTTTAATTTCTTATTGTTAGCAAATCTATGATATGCTCATTATTATGATTAAATAGAACTTAATGTTAGTTAATGCTAGATAATGACTTCATGATAAATTACATTAGTGGATGGTAATTAAGGATGCTTAACATTATAGTCTAGGTGATGTTGAAAGATCAATGTATTTTTCCCTTATGATATATAATTATGGTTACTGACATGTTTACAATTTATTGATGTACTAATTCATATATCTACTTATTTTTTAGTTACTATTATGCTTATGTTAATATTCTTATGGATCCTATTTGATGTGTTTGTATGAAGAGGGATGATTTTGTATTTACCCACTAATGAGGCTCACACGATGTCTCGATCCACTTCATTTATTTCCAATATTTGATATTATATATATGCATATGTGCTTCAACTATTGTGCTAATGTGGATAGGTAATAGGAATCGACTTCATCTAGCTCTATAGGTTTGAGCATGCCTACTTTTGCCAATGGGGGTTTCTTGAATATGAAACATTGGTAAATTTTCCCTAATCCTAACCTCATCATACTTAGTAGAACATGATCTATCTTTAATGAGAGTACTAATTCACACTCTAGCTACTTCCATTGGTAGTGTCTAGTTACCTTCACCCCATGTGGAGACCCCATGATAAATGTCTTTGTGTTTAGATTCATTTTTAAGGGATGTTATTACAATTATTAGTTAATGTTTAAATTAATAATTATTTTGATTTAATTGTTTAGTTAATTATTTTTATAGTTTAATGGTTATCTATGGTTAAATGATTTTTTAATGATTAAAATATGTCTCGAAGTGTTTGGAGACTCTTGGAATAAATCATGTTTAAAAAGGGGAGTAATTATTTATTTTAATTGTGATTTATAATTATGCTAAATTCATATTGTATATGTGATGCAGAGGCTAGTGGTAGATAACAAATCTTCATAGGAGAATGTCTGAGTTCTCCTTTGTTTGTAAGAACACTCTAGTTATTCCTTCTGCAATAGAAAAATTGAAAGACCGAACCAACAAAAAATACCTATTAGAGGTCAAATCCAACATCTTGCAACCCACTAGACTCTACAACTTTAGATTCTCTCCCTCAACTTCATACTCATTCACTCAACCATGCTTCATGCCTTATGGTTATTCCAAACAAAGAATTCCAACATGATTAACCCCCTTGATGGGTGTTTCCAATCCTTATAAGGTTCTCAAAACATTTAAAATATCACAACTTCCACATCTAAGTTCATACCTCTTATTGGTTTTCCTCCCAAAGACAAACTTCTCTTCCCATGCCTTCAATCCCCAATCCCAGTAGTACAACAGTGAGTGTAATTCATAGTTTTCTCAAAAAATTCTCAAAAGACCCTACAAAAAAAATTTGAGATTTGGATACCCTTTTCCAAGTTATATCACATACTCAAACCCTAACTCCAAGTAATTTGGACCAACCCTTTCAAGTTGATGACTGAGACAGTTCTTAGGAGGGCTAAAACCATCACTTTTGAAAGCAAGTATGTTCAAAACTCAACTCCACACCCTAAGTTATTCAATACAATTATAATTTGACTTCAATCAAATAAAATTATAACCAATTTTACCTATGACCACTCTAGATATGAAAGCCCCAATTTGGACTCCAAACCCCCTAAAAACTAGGGCTCACCGGATGTCCACTTTCTTAACGCTATTCCAACCCATACATAGTTGTTTCATGATCATTTTGACATCCCCAAATGGATTATTTCATAAAATAGGGTCCTCCTTTGAGAATATCTCCTACTACTATACCCATGCACCAAAATCCCTTACCCTTCAACCCCATCAACTCCATTCAATCTACACCAACCTGCAAAACCTCTCTCTTTCCTACATTGACATGGTTAGAATGCTATTATACAATGTTAGGATCCATCCCCAACTGATAGTAAATACATAGAGGGGATATATCTACCATTTCACATTTCTAAATAATACAAAATAAATCTTGTACTGGACAGTTTAATTCAATTGGAAGATCATAATTGTAAAATGATTAAAACTTGATTGAAAACAACTTAGAATACCCCGTCTCCACCAGAAAAATGAATTGAAATCAATAACACATCAAAACTAATGCCAAAATGAAAGAATTCATACTTTTATTACTTCTTCTCAATAACAGTCCATACAATTTTCTCTTAGACCATACTACCCTTCTTCCTCATCTCTTACAAGGCTTAAATAAACTTCCTCTAACTTCTCAAATTGATCCAAGATAGTTAGATCTCCTAACACAACAAACTAATAGATTTTTCGAGTTTCCCTCCATATTACATTTGATTGTTAGGATTCAGATTTTTAAATTTTAAAAATTATTTAAATAGACTCATAATAACCTATAACTTTGAATTTTGTCATTTTGTGCTTGAAATGACTATCTTTTTTAGCTTTGTTAAAGGGTTTCGGGGCCCCTTCAAAACCTCTAGTTACCATAATAAAAAACTTTGAATTTTGTCCTCTTAGGATCTTAATACAATTTCAAACCTCTTAGAATCACCCATTGACCTACTCTTAGCCCTCTAGGCCTACTATGCCAAATATTGACAATTTACATCTTTTACATCTTTTTCGCATATTATGCAACATTACATGTCTTTGCATCTTTTGACTAATCCTATTAAATCAAATGTATCAAAGGCCATGATACATAATTTCAATGACCAAATAGGCCATGTTATCCTTTTAGGTCATCCAAGTGACCCTTCTCTATCTTCATGAGGTTCTCTATACTAATATGTCTATTCCATATTTGAAAAGAGATTATTTGATAGTTTAATGATCTTAATATGGCATATTTATGCTTGTTTTAACCAACATTATTATATAATGGGTGTCATTTGGACATTTGGAAATGAAGAAAATACTTTTTTAGTATTTATTTATTTTAAATATTTCAAATATAAAATTGAATGCAATTTTATAAGAAAAAAAGAGTCTCATTATATACTTAGCCATTTTTGTGAAGGAAAAATCCCTCTTCTTGCTGAAATTTTTTTTTTCTTATTGGGAGTGATTGAGAAGGAAGAATTTTGTGGGTAGGAGATTTTTAAAATTGTCTTGAAAAGAACTACTTGTTTCCCAAATGATTTCTTCAACCGTTGAGTAGGGTGGTGCAGGAGCACCCATGGGTTGGTAATCCAATCATATGCTTTTTGTTTTGATTGCGTAAAAATAGGTTTTATGAGGACCCAAAACCTTTAACAATGAGTTTAAACAAATATTACAATTAAGTTCAATAGAAATTGTGCCACAGAACCTAGGAAAGAAAGCCCCAACAACCAAGAGGCCCAAATCCTAACAACAAGAAAAACACAAAAATAAATAGACAGGACAACAAAAAAAAGGACAACTACATGCTCTTCATTAAATCTTGTGCCTAGATCACCATGAGCTCCATCTGACCAATGGGGTTCTTGAGCTCATCCTGCTCCTTTTCGTCCTTGGTTCCTAACTTTCTGGGACTTTCCTGAGTTTGTTTTCTCAGTCCCATGCTATCCTTCAACTCTTTCCTATCTTTGTCACCCATTTTCTATTCCATCTTATCCAAGATCTTCGCATGCTCTGTATAGGCTTGAAGGATAATCATGATTTACTCCCCTATCTTGCACATGATATCTTCAAGTTTTTCCACTTTGTTATGCAGCATGTGGAGCTTACCTTTGAAATCCCCTCCAGTGCCCTGTCCTCTTTCTCCTTCAATCTCTTTTTCAATTCATAGACTTTAGCCACCATTTCCATAAAGGCATCATTTCTTCCCACTACATATTTCATCTCATCAAGGCAAACCACTACCAGTTTATCCCCAATATTGATTCTCATGATGAGGTTAACCTCACCTCTCATAATCTGCATTTTTATTTTTATATTATCTATATCATCCAATATTTTGCCCAGAGTGCAGGTAAAGTCCAAAAAATAATTTTTGTTTTTTTGTAATATCCTCTAGCTTGATATTATCCTTACCAGTATCCTCATTAGTAGGGTTATCAACAAATTTGGTCTATGTAGTATATTTTTCCATATTATTCACAATATCCTCCACATTGAGATCCTTCTGCGGGTTATCCTCCGTATTCACCATGGAGATTTGGTCTTCACCCATATTTCCTGTGTTATCCTCCTTCTTTTCCTCTTCCCCTATATTATCCTGAGGTTAACCTCAGTGCTCTATTCCTTTTCCATTTATTCATCCTCCTCCAAGGACAGAACAATAATCCTTTTACTTGGGTTTTTTTCTTTTCTATTCCTCTTGTTTTTACTTCCAGTGATCTACCCTAGCTTCCTTTTCTTACCCTCTTTCCCCTTATTTTTCTCATGCTCATCATTTTCAGTCTCCTTTTCTATTTTAGAGTCCTCCACAGTGGCCTTCATGTAATTTTCTTAGAAGATGAGCCTTTTTCCTTCTTAGGAGTGTGAAACCCACAAGGTAACTCCTCTTCATCATCCGTCTCCTGATCATACATATTTTCATCATCATCTCGTTCCATGTATTCCTCATCCCTAATATTCCTCTTCAGATAGGATTTATCCACCTTTTTAGTTTTGAGAAGGTCATAAACAATAATCACGAGGCCCTGGTGTGAAGCATGGTCACCTTTTGGATCCTTCTGAAGACTAGTAATGGTGAAATCTAGTGAGCTCAACAAGTAAAAAGGAAGGCTAAATTTTACATTATGTTTAAAATGGTTCAACAACATAAAGTGATGCCCATAAGCTTTGGTAAATTTTCCATCGAGCATTATGTCATTGATTATAGAAAGTAGAAAATACATCCACGACCTAGAAATGTGTTTGGGGTTATGGTAGGACCTATCCTCCTTCACTAGTCTTTCCTTTTCCTCCTCCTCAGTCAGGAATTTCTCCTAGGATTTGTTAGATATGCTTCTATCTCTATAATACTTGAGCCCTACCATACTCATGCCCTTGGATTTAGCTATAATCTCCTCTGTTACCTCCATAAGCTGGTTCCCCATAAGGACCTTCCCATTCTTCCATGTTTTGGAAAATTGCCTGATAACTGTAGGGTTTCTTCCATGTAATCCCTCCATGAAAACCACCAAACCACCTTTCTTCAGAATACTCCACACTACCTTATTTTCCTTCCATTCTTCACAATTCACAGGTTCAAATCATTTCTTGCTTCTTCCCATTTTTTCTCTTTGCAAAAAAATATCAATATCATTGTAAGAGCTACTGCTATTGTTGTGGTTTAAACTGGCTTCTCTCGATTTGGCCAAAAAACCCAAAATCCATGGCAACAATTAGGAGCATCGTCACTAGAATGTACTTGACCCACTAAAATTAATTATGAAACCTCACTTTGTAATAAAATGTCTTCATTAAACTTACCATTTAATTTCTTTTGCTTGCTCTGTAAATGGTCACTTTCCATTAATGATTTTTCCTGAAAAGGCATTTCATCCCCGTCATTCCAATGCGTCGTCACCTCCATCTTGCACACCATGTTTTCTGCATATTCAGTAATTCCATTGGTTTCTTTGAAATTATGTGTAATGATGCAATCTTCAAAAGAGCTAATTAATATCTTTGATTTTTGAATGACATTATGAATAGACCAGGAAGCTTTAAAATCATAATTAAGACATTTTATTATGTTAATAGAATCACCTTCAAGCCATAAATTCTTACATCCATTGTCCTTGGCTAAGACTAAGCCATGTAGAGAAGCATTAGCCTCGGCAACATAGTTAGTTTTAAAACCTAAAGGTATAGTTCTTATACCTTTACAAACCTCATGCTCATCTCTTATAACCATACCATACCCAGCAACTCCCAGGTTCCCTTTCGATGCACCATCAAAATGAACTTTTATCCATCCCCTAGGAGGGAAATCCCATCTAGCTTCATCTCATTTTGAATTTTCCTTGCATTTGATCATGTTGCCTTTTATTTTCCAACTATTAAAGAAACTGATATCCTCCAAATTAGAAGGTTCCACAAGGCTATCCCTTAAATATAAATTCTCCATGACAACTCTTTTGATCTTATGGAAGACCACTTTCTCATTGGAAACCTTGTTTCTAAAGACTCTCATTTCTTTCTTTCCAAGCCCCCCAACAAATATAGGGAACAATCAAATTCCATATCTTAGCAACAGTTTCATTCCTTGAGGGGGGAATCTAGGAGGTGAACAAGCTCAACAAATCCCCATGAATAACCCAATCAACATTAAGAAGTTTAAAGAATTTATCCCATTTAATACGAACATAAAGGCAGTGGAGAGTCATGTGATTAACTATTTCCTCATCCTGATTATATAAATAACATCTATTGACCATAGTAACACCTCTTCTTCTAAAATTGTCATTTGTAAGAACTTTGTTTTGAAGCATTATCCATAAGAAGACATTAAACTTAGGAGTTAAACCTTTAATCCACGCTTTATCCCATCAAGCTTCATTTAAGTTCTCAAAATCCTAATGGTACAAAGAGGAGATAGAGAAGATCCCATTTGAACTATACTTCCATATGAAACTATCTTCTTCATCAATCAAAGTAACAGATTTCAAGATTTTATTAAGCTGTCTCAGAGACTCATCAATAATAGTAAGCTCCACCCAGTCCATCCAATCAGGGATCTCCTTCAAAGGGATATTTATCAGCCAATCCTCTTCCCAAAAAATTAATTTTCTTCCATTTCCAACTTTCCATTTAACACCTTTTCAAATGATTTCCTTATTCTTTCAAACATTTATCCATATAAAGGACCCCCTACAGACATTGCAATTACCAAGAAAGATGACAAAATTAGGATGCTCCTTATTGTATTTGTTATCCCATATTAAGGTCCATTCACCCTTCGAATTGTAGTGTCTCCATATTAGTTTATTAAGAAGGTGATCATTTAGGTTTCTTACTCTAAGAAAACCAAGTCCCCTTTATTCACAGGTCTGCAAACCTTTTCCCAAGCAATTAGAGCTATCCTTTTCTTTTTTTCCATCCCAGTCCACAGGAAGGTTTTTTGAATTTTCTCCATAGCTTCTCCAATTTTTTTGGGGATTTTGAATATACTAAGTGCATAAAGAGATAAACCTTGAAGAATTGATCTAAGAATCTGAATCTTACCAGCTTGAATCAACAACATACCCTTCCACCTAGCCAATTTATTGTGATATCTGTCCACTAAAGAGCTCTAGAAAGAGTCAACAGGCTCCAAGCATAGCGGGATACCAAGGTAAGTACCAAAAAAATACTCCATCTCAGACTCTAGAATATTCTTGATTCTAAGTTTTTTTTTAAGGGACATTGAAGAAGAAGACCAAACTCTTTCCCCTGTTAAGGAGTTGACCTAAAGCTGTCCCATATCTATTCAAATCCTTTTTGATGCTTTTGGCATTTTTAACTGAAGCTTCCCCTATAAAAATTGAATCATCCACAAACTGCTGGTGAGATAAAACTTGAGTAGCTAAAGAAGGATTCAGGCCTTTGAACTCCCCAGTCTGGACCAAATTCTCAATGTATCTTCCCAAGTACTCAACCATAATAACAAAGAGGATAGGAGATAAAGGGTTACCCTACCTTAAACCCCTAGAATAATTTTTAAAAAAGGTAGGAGAACCATTAACCAGAACTGAGAAAGTCATAGACGAGATCAAATAATAAATGAGATCTGTACTTATGTTATTGAAGCTAGAAGCCATCAACACCTTCTTAAGAAAATCCCAATCAACCCTATCACAGGCTTTGGATAGGTCCAGTTTCAGAATAAAACCCTCCTTTTTAGACATAACCAAGGAATGCACATTTTTGTGGACAGAGATGATAGAGACCATGATATACTTCCCTAGGACAAATCCATTCTGCTACCAAGATATGAGAGAAGGCAGGATAGAGAGAATCCTTGTACTCAACACCTTTGAGATGATTTTATAAGCTAAATTACATAAACCTATCGGTCTAAACTGATCCATTTTATCTGCCCCATGTTTATTTGGGATGTGAGAAATAAAGGTGCCATTCAATTCTTTCAAAAGCTTCTCGGAACCAAAGAATTTGTTCACAACATTAGTAATATCATTTTCAATTATTTACCAGAATTTCTAAAAGAGAAACATGGGGAACCCATTAGGGCCTGGGGCCTTGTCCCCTTCAAAAGAAAAGATAGCCCTTTTAATTTCATCATTAGAGGGGATAGAAGTAAGACTAGCATTCTGGTTCTCATTTAAAATATGGGGAATATAGTCTAAAAAATACCTTTGAGCTTACTGGTCGAGATATTTATCCTATTGAATAAGGTTTTGATAAAAACTTTTTGCCTCCATCCTTATATCATCTATGCTTAAGAGTGGTCATGAAAAAATATTTAGTATTCCTATCCCCTTCCTTGAAAAAAATATTTCGAGACCTTTGTCTCCAAAATGTCTCTTCTTTAGATATGATATCATGATAATCCAATAGTTTCTCATTTTCCCATTCTCTAGTTAGCTTATCATATTAATCCCACTAAATGCTATCCTGAATAGCCTTCAGCTCCAAACAAATATTGGTCTTAGTAGAGAAAATATTGCCAAAAGTGTCCTTATTCTATATTTTGATATTCTCCTTCACCTATTTAAGTTTTTTATCAAGGATAAACATAGCATTCCTTTTATATTTACCTTGCACAATTCCTCAAATTTTTGTTCCAATTGTAGGTCTAGAGTCCACATCTTGTTAAATCTATAGGGAAAATTCCTTTTCCTAGTTATGGGATCAGCCATGGAAGTAATAGGGTTGTGGTCAGAGCCAACTCTCACATGAGCAGACAATGAACAATAGTAATGAATGAACCAATCATTACTAATAAGGGCTCTATCAAGTCTAACCTGAATAATATCTTTCCCACTTCTTCTATTAGTCTAGGTATAGTTAATTCCTTGCAACTCAACATCATAGAGGGCTTGCACATCTATGAAATTCATAGAGTTCATTTTTCTGTCCATATTGGTTTGACTCCCCCCTTTTTTCATTTTATTTTAGGTGAGTGTTAAAATATCCCATAACAATCCACTCCTCAGAACTAAATCTTCTTCTTAAATTGGAAAGCATCTCACAAAAAGAATCTCTTCAAGTTTTGGTGTTAGGGGCATAAATATTGGTCAATACCCAAGAAGTACTATCCTTGAGATGACAAAATCTAATAAAAGTAACATTATTCCCTTGAAAAATAACATCACCTTTAATAACATAAAAGTTCCAAAGGGTAGATATACCCCTTGAAGCTCCTTTGGAGTCCCCCCACAAATATTGTCATTGTTAAAAAATCTAATTTTTTCAACCTTTTCCTTAAGCATTTTAGTTTCCTGGATCAAAAAAATATCAGGTCTATTATCTCTAATCATATTTATAACAAGATATTTCTTGTGAGGATTATTCAATCCTCTAATTTTCCAAGAGATAATCTTCATACCTTAATAAAGGGTCCTTCCTCTAGGATGGTCAACTAGCTTCCATCTGCTATATTATTTTTAGCCTCCATGGCTCTCATTTTTTGATTAGATGGTCTACCAGGATATGCCATTAGTCCTCACACATCCCCATTTTTATTACCCCTCTAGGGGGCTGAGTATCCTTATAATTATTATTCTTTGATTTTTTTTGCATCCTTAGAACCTACTACTCTATCATCCTTCCCCCTCTGGTAACCCTTTAAATCTTGACTAATGGAATCAACATCTCCCCTTTTCGGGGCATGGTTATCTGGGAAGGTACTCTTGATCACCTAAGGAGACTTTTGTGATGATTTTGAGGAGTTGAAGTTAGGAGTCTTACAGAGGATTTGTGAAGAAGAGAAGGTCGTACCATTCAATTTTGGAGTATAAATCTTGCAGACTATCCAAGAAACCAGAGAAGTCCTAAAACCCTTATAAAACCTCACATTTTGGTTAGGGCATTGTAGGGAGGGTTGGAACCCTAATACTTGAAAAATATTTGAGAGGTTGGAAAATAAAACCAAGAACCCAAGGAAATTTTTAGGGTTACTTTGGAATGACATGGATAAAATCTCTATTTTCTCAGAATAGGAGGCCTAATAGGGATACTAGCCAATAGGTCTATTTTGAAGCAATTTGTGGAAATTGACTATCAAGTTGGATCTAAAGGGACTCCTAAAAAATCCAACTGATCAAATTGATATGTCAAGAAACACCTCCTTACCTATTCAATATTTCTTACCAAGAATGGGGGTGGAAGTCTTTTAGCTATGTTGAAGGGCTAGTGAGTTGGAAGCTAGTAGGCACCAAGTGAGATCTTGGTTTTGATAATTATTTGTTGATAGTTGGGTTGGTGCAAGAGACCAGGGGATCAAGAATATTGCATATATCCTATAGGTCAATAGGTGTGTAGAGAAAGCACCCTAAAGTATTTTGAAAGAATAAGAGCATGAGCTTGTGATTGGCTCATCCAACCTCCCTATCAAAGTGGTATCAGAGCCCTAAAAGATTTGGGATTGCATAGTGTATGTCAAATTTTCATTCCAGTGGGTCCTCAATCATGGTGATCAATGTGGAATTGGACAAGAAGGTTGATGAAAATGAGGTAGACAATAGGCTATTGAGGGGAAGAATAAACCAACTAGAACGAGCATTGAGTGAAGTGCAAACAAGTACTAATGAAGTCTATGAAAAACTTGAAGAAAATGAAGCCAAGGGAAAAGAGGTTGTAAAAGAGGATCAAAATCCAGAGCCTGAACCTATGTTGCAAGAAGATCCCTTCTTGAAAGCCTTGAAAGCCATGAGTGGGAAGCCTCATGAGGGTATACCACTATTTAGTTGAAGCATGTAAGTAGATCTAATCATGGATTGGATAGAGGGTATGAAGAACTACTTTTAATGTGATGGAGACATAGAAGCACATAAGGTAAGGGTGGAAAAATCAAGACTTAGAAGCTTTTCCATAACATGGTAGAAATTTATACAAGTAGAGAGGGAGAAAGAAGGTAAGAAACCAATTTCCACTTGGAAGGGAATGGTAGTCAAGGTGAAGGAGGCATACATGCCTGATGACTATGACATACAATTACATAAAAAGAGATAGTGCTTGAGACAAAAGTATCTTGATGTAAATTCCTATAGAAAGGAATTTCAAAAGCTTTACTTGAGGTCTAATGTGACTGAAGATGAGATCCTTAAGGTGTATAGGTACTTGAATGGTCTAAAATGGAACATTCAAGAGGATATGACTCTGCTAATTCCCAAGGTAGTATGCCAGTGCTATCAGTTAGCCCTCAAGATTGAGGAAAAGAGAAAGAGGAGACAAGATCAAAATTCCAAGAACAAAGGAAGAGGCAGAGAGCAAAGAGGTCATAGAGGTAGTTACTAAGGTAGAGGGACTTAACAAAGAAGCCATGGAGAGTCTAAAATTTCTGAGCATATTAGTGAGACAACTTCTAAAGGAGGTTACAAAAGAGGTAGAGGAACTCAAGGAGGTTCTAATAGAGGAAGAGGTGCAGGAAGAATAAATTCTTATTGTGCTAGCATGAAGTTTTATAATTATGGTCAAAAGGGACATACTACTTATAGGTCTCCAAAGAAGGCATCTTCCTCAAACAATGAAAAGAGAGTGGCATAGGCACATGAAGTCAAATCAAGTGTCAAATCACCAGAGGTGAGTCACATTGAATCAGAGATGGGAGAGAACCTGATGTTTAGAAGAGTCTTGATCATATAACCAGTCAAAGAGGAACCTAAGTAGAGAAGAGCCTTATTTAGAATAAGATGTAAGATACTTGGTAAAATGTGCAACGTTATTATGGATTCAGGATCCATAGATAACATTATCTTAGAAGAAGCAATTAAGAATATTAACTTGGCAAAGATACCCCATAGTAGTTCCTACAAGGTGACATGGTTGAACAAAGGGCAAAGTGTCCTTGTGAATGAGAAAAAATGGGTGGAATTATCCAATTGAGGATACAAAGGTAGGTTGATATGTGATGTGTTACCTATGGATGCACGCCATCTCTTATTGGGTAGACCATGGAAATATGGCAAAGGAGACATTATAATTGGAAAGAAAATATAGTCTCATTCAAGAAGGATGGCAAGACATTAAAAATACACTATTTGCTAGATTAAGAAGGAGACCAGTCAAAGACTCCTACTATGTTACTTAGCATTGGAAAAGAGTTCATGGAGATTCTTCAACAAGATGGAAGTGAGGGCTATGCCCTAGTTGTAAATCCCAAGGAAGTAGAAAATACTACACAAGCACCTATACCAGTGGAGGTGAGAGAATTTCTTGAAAGGTTCAGAGATATAGTCAGTGATAGTACACTAGCAACCCTACCTCCTAAGAGGTATATAAGTTATCAAATATTCTTTATCCCAGGGGCTTCATTTCCCAACAAAGAAGCTTACAATCTCACACCAAATAAGAATCAAGAAGTAGCAAGGCAAGTGCAGGAGCTGCTTGACCAAGGATTAATAAAGAAGAGCATCAGACCATTAGCAATACTTGTGGTTTTGGAATCCAAGAAAGGTGGTAAGTGGAGCCTTTGCACTGATTCTAGGGCTATTAATAGGATTACTATTAGATATAGATTTCCTATACCTAGGATTGAGGATTTGATGGAATGTCTTGGAGGGGCCAAATATTTTACTAAATTGGATCTTAAAAGTGGATAGCACTAGATTAGGATCAAGGATGGGGATGAATGGAAGATAACCTTTAAAATCATTTAAGATTTGTATGAGTGGAGAGTTATGCCATTTGGGCTTACAAATTCCCCTAGCACATTCATGAGGCTCATGAATCAAGCTTGAAAGGATTACACTAGCAGATTTGTAGTGGTATATCTTGATGATATACTCATTTTTAACAAAACAAAGGAGCAGAACCTAAAAAATTTGGAGACAGTGCTCAAAAGGCTACAAGAGGAACAATTGTCTATTAACTTGGATAAATGTGAATTATTAAAAACAAGAACTTGTGTACTTGTGATTTGTAGTGTCTCAAGGTTCATTGAAGATGGACCCAAGCAAGGTGGAGGCTATCTTGAATTGGCCAACACCAACCACATGAACATAGGTAAGGATATTTTATGGGTTAGCTCAGTTTTACAAAAAATGTATAAGGAATTTTAGTGGTATTTATGCACCAGTGCTAGACACCATTAAAGGTGGATTGAAAACCAAGTTCAAGTGGACTTATGAAGCAGAAAAATATTTTGATAAGTTGAAAGAATAGGTAGCTACCCAACCTATCCTTTTGTTACCTATTTTTGATAAGCTATTTAAAATAGAGTGTGATGCAATTGGAGTAGCAGTAGGAGGAGTATTGGGTCAGGATGATATGCCTATAACATTCTTTAGTTAGAATCTCAATGAAGAAAAGAAAAAGTATTCAGCTAATGACTTAGAGTTTTAAGCTCTAGTCTAGGAACTTAGGAAATGGAGACATTATATCTTACCTAAGGAGTTTTTGGTGTTCACTGACAACCAATCCTTGAGCTATATTAACACCCAAGACAAATTGAGGAATACAAACCTAAAATTGATGGATTATCTACAAGCCTTCACATTTACTATCAAGAACAAGAAGGGACAGTTAAATAAGGTGGAAAATACCTTGAGTAGGAGATTACTGACACTTCCAGAAGTTCAACTCCAAAGCATTGGCATAGATATTTTTAAGGACTTCTATAGATATGATGAAGAATTTTATGAAACCTACAAGGTATGTTCTAATTTTCAAAATAAGTTTCACAATCAATTTGCAGAATATACATTACAGAGTGGTCTTTTGTTTAAATGGATTTAGTAATGTGTCCCTAAGGGTTCAATGAGGGAAAATATCATTCAGGAGAACACAATGGTAGCCTCAGTGGTCATTTTGGAATAAAAAAACTACGGAGTTAGTGCAGAGGTTCTATCATTGGGGAAAGTTGCTTAGAGATGTTAGAAGGTATGTTGAAAAGTGTATTATGTGTATGAAATAAAAAAGGGGGAGCTATTAATTTAGGTTTGTACTAACCTTTTCCCATTCCCAATAGACCATGGAAGTGTATTAGCATGGATTTCATAGTAGGGCTCCCTAAGACAAAGACAAGATTGGATTCTATCTATGTGGTGGTAGATAGGTTTAGCAAAATGAGTTATTTTATCCCTTGTAAGACTACCCATGATGCCATTTATATAGCTCATCTCTTTTTCAAGGAAGTGGTGAGGATACATTGACTTCCCCTAAGAATTTTTTCAGATAGGGATGTCAAGTTTATGGGCCACTTTTGGAAGAATCTATGGAGAAGATTGGGTACTAACTTGTCTTTTGGATCAACTTACCATTCACAAATAGATGGTGAAACTGAGGTGGTTAATAGGGTGTTAGGTAAATTTCTTTGATGCCTAACTAAAGAGTATGAGAAAACATGGTATCTAGTTATTCTACAAGATGAATATGCCTATAATGATAGTATTAATAGGATTACTGGTAGAAGTCCTTTTAAGATAGTGTATGGGATACACCTAAGGGGAGTATGTGAGCTCCACCATCTAGGAGACATGGAGTATAGGAGTGGTCATGCATAAGGGTTCTGTCAGACAATGAAAGAGATTTAGGAGTAATTCAAGAAGAATATAACAAAGGCTACTTAAAAATAAAGGCCAAGGTGGATGAGAGAAGAAGAGATGTTCAGTTTAATGTGGGAGACTATGTCATGGTTCATCTAGACAAATCCAGATTGTAGAAAGGAGTGCCTACAAAGTTGTATATGAAAAGAGTGGGACCATGCAGGATAATAGCTAAGTATGGGAAGAATTCCTATAAGGTGGAACTTACCTCAGATTTGGGCATCTCACCAATGTTTAATGTGGAAGACTTAGTCAAGTTAAAGGGACAATTGTCTGAAGTAAACTAGAAAAATCAAGAGATCTTAGAATATTTCAGTACAATAGCTTTACCTCCAAAAACTAAGCCTCAAGCATAGAAGATTTTAGAATCTAGAGTGAAGAAGACAAATAGGCACAAGGTGTATTATGGAGAGCTTGGTCCAGTGGAAGGATCAGCTTGAATCTAAAGCTACATGGGTGGAGGAAATCAATTTCAAGAATTTTTGCATCTCTAATATCTCCTCATGTTCCTTAATCTTTGTGCAGAGGGGGAGAATGGTGCAGGAGCACTAATGGGTTGATAATTCAATCCTATTTTTTTTTTGTGTAAATCCCTCTGAGGCATTTTTTTTCATAAGGTCATGTTGGCCATAGTTGTGAGTACAATAGGGATTAGGGTCTAGTTAAGTCTTAAGCCCTTATAAAGTTGCAATTAGGGGCTAAAACATTGTGAAGCCTCTTGATTGATTAAATAGAGATGATGATGTCAACATGATTTCATTAGGGCTTGGAGTAGTTTAGAACCAAGTTTGAACCTAGGTTGGAGTATTTGATGAGGTTAGATGAGTGTTTGAACTCATTTTGTTGAAGATTGGAAAATTTGCATTTTGCAACTTTTGCAACTTTTAAAAGTTGCTCGAACACCATTGTCCAATTTTGCCAAAATGGTAGAAAAGTTCCCTAAGAAGAAACCAAAGGAATGGTTGAATTATTTAAGACCTATGATGACCTAATTCCAAGGTTGGACACCTATTGTATGGATTTGGAGTTCTGAGAATAGAAGGAAGTATTGTTTTGTGTGAAATTAGTTAGTTACTTGGTTACAAAGATCAAGAATGGATTGAATTCTATATTGTAACATGTGCATGGATTAGGTTAGTTGGTTTTATTGTTATTTATTCCATTGATTTGGTATTTTTAAGTTCTTTCTTTAGTTTACTATAATTAGTTTTGTTTTTCACTGTCACTAGTTTCAACCATGAAGTTTGTGAAGATTGAGACCTAGCTCACTATCCCACTATTCAATCAGTATGACTTCTTGGGGATAGTGAGTATAATCCATGTACATACCATGTATAGGAGATTGGGACTTCAAATGAAGAGGAAGCCTTTTTAGGGTCTTTCCCTAGGAAAGCCACTGGTGAGCCTAACTAGGGAAGACACTCTTGCAAAATGAATAACTTGTAGAGGTATGCACTAATGAACCAATTAGCTATTGGGAGTTGAATTTGGGCATCTTATAGAGACTTGGTGAAGAGGATAAGGTCATTCCAATCAAGGATGGATTCTAAAGCTTGTAGACTATCCAAGAAATAAGAGAAGTCCTAAAACCCTTATTAAAGCTCACATTTTGGTTCCAGAATTGTACGGAGGGTTGGAACACTAAGACCCAAAAAATATTTGAGAGGTTGGAAAATAAACCCAAGAACCCAAGGAAACTTTTAGGGTTACCATTAGGTCTATTTTGAATAAATTTGTGGAAATAGACTATCAACTTGAATCCATAGGGAATCCTATCACCTCTAAGTGATAAAATTGAGATGTCAAGAAACACCTCTTCAAGAGTGCTTACTGAGAATAGGGGTGGAAGTCCTTTAGGTGTTTTGAAGGGCTAGTAAGTTGGAAGCTATAAGTAGGCACCAAGTGAGATCTTGGTTTTGATAAGTCTTTGTTGATAGTTGGTTTGTGGAAGAGACCAGGGGATCAAAAATCTTTTAGAGATCCTATAGTTCATTAGGTGTGTAGAGAAAGCACCCTAAAGTCTTTTGAAATACTAGGAGATTGAGCTTATGATTGGCTCATCCAACCTCCCTATCATATGGTTTTGTGTATTTCTCTCTCCATACTTAATATTTTCAATCCACATAGGTAGAGATATGATGCCTTGGTGTAGATGATAGGGATGATTGAGAAGTGGCTCTCAATGCATCACCAAGCATGAGAAATCACTTGGTTGGCCATTGAAGTAAACAAAATAAGTGGATGAGGTGAACTATGACAAATGATAAATATGAAAATATATATATGTGAGATGATATATGGTTAGTATACTCCTCATATTTTTGAAAGGACCTTCCATTCTAAGTGAGTTACTAGTGCAACATAGTGACACCTCTCTATTGTTTCCCTATCACCTAAACCATTATAGCTTGATTAGATCCCTCATTGTATTTTATTCTATATTCATGATGACTATCCTTGATCATATGATGAAGTGTTTTTTATGTGTATGGCATGTGTGTAAGCTTTTACGCAAGTGTATTATTTTTTGTTTTTTATGTTTGGACCGTGTGTTCATCTCCTTAGCATGGTGGGGTGGGCCTAAGGGTTCCAGGTGGTTGGGTGGCATGGCCAACCACCATTTGGGACTCAAGATTCTATATGAGGATGTGGCATAAGAGGAATCTTCATCTCTTACTTCTCTGTGCTCTCATATATGTTATACTCTAGGACATATGTCCTATGCTATGTATGCATGTAATCATATATGTATTTGACCCTCTCTTTGAAGAGAATATTGTATGTATTAATGAAATGTTGTTTTGGTTAGTAGTAGAGATTTATGTGTACTAGTGTTGGTATCATGCATGCTTGATGAGTATTTCTCCTATTATACTCTTAATTTTTATAAATTTATAGTAATAGTTATCATAGGAAGGAAAATGTCCATTAATGCATTAAAATGAGTGTAGATGTGTTTGAGTAGGCCCAAAGGATGATTCACTCATTATTTGATGTTATTAGGACCTTATGTTAGCTAGTGATTGGCTAAGTGTCCTTGATGGATAAGTGCCCAATTGAAAGAAATTGAAATTTGGCAAAGATTTATAGATCGATGCCTCTGCCTTCCACTGACATCTCTACGAATCAAAGCCTTTTCTTAGAAATCAACATCTCTGCCTCTATGGACTTTAACAACTAGTCACCAAAAAATTTCTAACTCAAAGTTGACATTTCGTATTTGGATCAATGCCTATGTAGATAAGTACCTTTGTTTTCCTTCACCGTCTCCACATAGGCTAGTTGTATGCTTGATTATCATTTAGTGTTATGATGTTTAGTATTTGATCTTGTTTTCATTTTTTTTTAGTTAGCTTATTATCATGTTTAGCTATGATTTAATGATTAACCATATGATTGGTTAGTGCAGGAAATTTTTTGATTGGTGCTCTTATAGGACCTAGGCTAGTAAATCACCATGGAAACCTTGGTAGTAATTTTAATCTTCCACTTGTTATATTTTGTGACATAATTTGTTGTGATATCTCTGTATTGTTTATAATGCTATTATTGTGATGTAAATTAAATGTAACTATTGTGTAGTAAGATATTAATTGGTAAAAAAATAAAAAAATACTTTGTGTGTTTAGTTCATGTTTTGTCCTTGTTTTTAGGTACCTTGGTGGGGCATTACATTCGACATGTAGTGGCTACTTATTTTTTGGGTCAAATCAGACTTAAGATATGCTACTAGTTGTTTTTGATAGCTACCTTGGAGGTTGTGGGTCCAACAAGTTCACTGGCTATCATGACCACAAATTTGACATGTGCCACAAGGGTGAGAGCCTTTAGAGCTTCTTCATTTGAATTTGGGCCAAGGATGCATAGTGTTGAAATGTCGTAAGTTGATGGGATTGATTGAAGATGGATCCCCAGTGCCTTTGAGATTAAGACTGAAACTAACACATGTCCTATTGTGACATATGATGAAAAGGAGGAGGTCATAGAGTTTATGGAAATTGTACTAATTTGGCACTTAGTAAACCCAATTTGACAAAGGAAAATATTTCATCTCATTGCTCAAAATTTTAAACTACTTACATCATTGGAAAGGTCTTCAAGATATGTAGTTTTATTCCCTTAAAAAAATGCCTTCGATAAATCAATTTAAGTGAAAAATGAAAATTTTGATCCCAAATTCTGTATCAAAGGCCTCCAATGATGAAAATTACAAAAAAATTGGGGAAAATGTCAAAAAAAATAAAATTTTGATTTTTGTCATCTCTACTCAATTTGTCACTTTTGCACTACCTCAAATCATCCTTAGACTACTCATAAATATGTAGTAGATAACAACTACAAAATTTTCAACTCACAGGGTTTCTAATCTTGCTGAGGATGATCCTTAGAATCTCCTATTTTTTAGACCAAAATGTTTATCCATTGGGCATAGAGTCAGGGAAAGGGGAAGCATAATAAATATACATGCCTCCTACATAAGAGAAGACACAAAAATTGTGAAAGCATGCATTTGGAGGAAATTAAAGATAAGACATACATTCCCTAAAGGAGAATGTAGCATCTGCAACAACATTTCTTGGAAAATGAAAATAGCTATTCTATTCTAACCTATCCTAACCTAACTAACCAAGGGATACATTAAATAATACCATTGATTAGATTATTAAAGTAGCTGCCCTTCCTGACCAAGTTTTGATGCTATCCTTTCTTGTCGACAAAAAGAAAGAATAGAAGATTTGGCAAGCATCATACAACCTGCATGAATGCAAGACAAAGATTTAGAACAATAAATCTCACCCATTTTTGAATTTTATCCTCTTGTAGTGAATGGGTTAGTTGTTCCTTCTCTTTGTGGTGATCATCTTCATGCTCAAAAGAAATCATGACTAGGGGTGACTTGTAGATCTAAGCTAGATGTATGATGGGACATCCTCTTGCAAGCTATGTTGTCTTGGTCTCTTTTTGGATAGGAGCGGCTGACATTTATGAATATTATTCTAGCATGGGGAGCCTATCTTCATGATGAAACTCAACATTTCCTAATTCAGGAACTTTCGACCCAAGATAAATAGATGAGTAGATGGGATCAAAGTAATCCAATTTTTTTTTTTTTTTTTCATATCCTCAATGATTCATTCCATGCCATGAAATTTCCTGATATCATGGGAGTCAATGTGATGGCTTGAAGGAACAATAACCTCTTCTCCATGCATGGTTTTCTCTTCTTTGACAACACAGTTTGAGGAACAACCTTATGCACATTGATATGACCATATTTAATGTCAAGGGTGTTCTTAAGACCTTTTTCCTCTTCCTCCATATCAATAAAGGAGGGGAGCTCCTCACATAAGAGGATTGGATCTTTCTCTTTATGTTTATTCTTTATATGTAGGGAAGTTTACTAGAATACAACCTTCTCAATATCCTCTCATAGATCCTCTTCATGCTCGAGCTCATTTTCCTCCTCTTCTTCTCCCTCTTCTTTAGATTCTTTAACAATAACAACTAGAATTGTAAAAAATTTCTCAAATTATTTTATCCAAACCTTTGTTTATTACTATGGTTGGAGATTATATTGATAAGTATGTTTCTCCTTCCACTAGAAATGTTCATGCTCCTCATCAATATCCCTCAACTACTCTTGGAAGGTCAACAACATGCCTTTTACACTAAAGTTTTCCAAGTTACTCATATTTTGATTTTGGGAAAGAGGGTGAGCATGCTGATGGGGAGCATAAAACTCCTCTAGCAGTTTCTAGTAAGCATATGCATGCTTCTAAGAAAGAAGCATATGGGTGGGTGAGAGGAAAGAATTCTTAAATCATCTATAAGTTTCTATAGCATGGGGATATGGAGGAGCATTAGAAACATTTATAGCTTCATATTGCTGGAATAAAGGAAACATATTAGAATTTTCATGAAAAGAAGGGGGAAAAAATGATGTTCATAATATCCTCCCATGTTGTAGCATAAAAAATGGAATTATATTTAAATTATGCTTCAAATATTGTTAGAATGGATAGAGTACAAGGTACATACAAGAAGAGTCACCTAAATCATTTGAACTAAAAAGTTTCCAGGTGCTTGAAATGTGCCTCTTCAAGGTTGAAAGTATTAAAGAATATACCATATCTTCAACTATGAAAGCTCCGTCTGACTGGGCATGCTAGAAAATATTGTTGATCCCTAATAGGCTCACATCTAAATAAGGGTAGTTGGGAATTTTCATAGGAGTGAGACCTTGTGCACCCGATGAAATGACCTCCAAGGCTTTAGAAGTTGACTCTTATTATTATTATTTTTGAAAAATAGTAGAAAATGAGAGAATAAATACAACTAACATAAGGAAATATGCCAAAGATTTTACAACCCTCCATTTTTGTTCATAAATAAAAATGAATGAAGAACACCATAATATTAGGCACAAAACACAATAGACTTCTTAGTGTTGAAAAGAGAATAAAATGAAAAATTAAGATAGACATGCTGCAAAATATCCATGTTTCTTAGTGATAGGAACCTATTAAACCCCAAAGGGATTGTTCCTATTGCCTCACTAGAATGATCATTCGATGTCAATATTGACCTCAAATGACATAACATAAGTTGAGAGCACAAATATTTACAGATGATTGAAAGAGTATAAAATATGGTTCAATGACCTGCACATCTATAATGAAATTATAAATGTAATAAATAAATGATAACTATGTCCCTCTCAAGTGACACAAAGATTAAAATTATTCACAAAACTAGAGAAAACACACTATTAAAAAAAATTAGGTATAGTCTATTATGTTTCATTTATTAGTCATTTGAATGAAAATCTAAGGTCTAAGAATGATATTTTATCTAGTTTCTAAGTGTTCTCAATGTGTAATACAAAAACCCAAAGAATTCCTTCTAAGAAAAGGCCTCTGAAGGAACTCCTAAGATTTATGAAATTTCTTATTACATTGTGCCCTCAATCTTATAGATGAATAAATTCACTTGATCTGAACCTCATAAATGTCATAAAAATAGGATCTACAAATTTGGCACATTTAGAAGTCACAACAAGGGTCACACCTTTCTCATCGAACACACTCATATGAGAGAGTGACTCTTCAATTTGAATTACAAGGATTGATCCCTTTAGGCACATGGTGGATGATTCTTTTTTGGGTCAAATCAACCTCAAGATATAGTGTTGGTTGAAAGAAAAACCTGCCTTGGAGGATGTGGGTCCCAAAATTTTATTGCATATCATGATCATAACTTGGACATGTTTCAAATGGGTGGGAGCCTTTGGAGCTTCTCCCTTTGAATTTGGGTTGAGGATGGGTGGTGTTGACACATGGAAAGCCAATACTCTTTCTTTAAGATTGATCCCTAGAACCTTTGGGATTAAGCATGACACTAACATGTGTCCCATCACAACATAGGAATAAAAGGTGAGGTCATAAAATTTCTAGAAAGCATTTCCAATTTGACACTTTGTAGACCCAAATTGGTAGGAGCATAACTCTCCTCTCATTGCTTGAAATATAAAACCGCTGATATCATTAGAAAGGTCTTCAAGAGTTCTATTTTCTATCCCTTAATACAATTCCTTCTACAAATCAAGTTAGGCAATAGACAAGAATTTAGAGCCCAAATTCTACCCCGAAGGATTCCAAAAGTAAAATGTGAGGCCTACCCCAATCTGACATAATCTTAACACTATTTATCATGTATATGTTCTCTTGTCGATTCAGATTTGTTATAGTTGGGCTATTGAGACGCATGAATTCTTTATAGATCCATTGAATCCTTTTTTTATATACAACACCTGAATTACATAATCAGGGACTCTATTAGATACTTTGTGTGAGTGATGCAGACTTCTGTTTAAGAGTTAATTTTGATGGTTTTGTATATTAGATTAATATGTGGATGTTAGATGAAATCAACATTCAGATTTATTAAGAGTGTGTTTATGCATAAGAATTGATGTAGATATCATTAAGTTCAATAAATCTTTGTTACAAGTATGAGTGAATGAATGTTCAACTTACATTATGTATACTATTATTTTTATGTATTGATTTATTGGACGTACTGATGTGTGCAATGAGTGTGCAGGAAAGTTGACCATGGTACTAATCGGGGATTCAGGAATGGACCTATGTGAAAACCGTGATGCTAAGGCCCT
>MU224744.1:1213080-1255588 GCA_018584345.1 Thuja plicata
TTCTGAAAGATGTAATCTCTTGTATTTTGAAATTTGAGTTGTTTATTCTTATTAATCAAATAAATATTTGGATTCTTTATTTGGAAAGATGGTTACCCCAAAAAGAATTAATGAATGTTTTACTAAAAATAGTGGAAAATGAATCTTAAGGAATATAAGTTATTCGATGTTGTTAATATAATTTAAACTTTCAATTAAATTAATTTGTGAAAGTTCATAGGTGTATTAAAGAAATGAAATACTACATCTTCCATAGTATATGTATTTTGCTTGAAAGGAAAATTATGCTCTTTAAATCTAAGGTTTTAATGCCCAGATTTCGGGGCATGACATAAAAATTACTAAAACATAGGAAAAATGTTGAAAAAATGATCTTTTTATAGTATTCTCATCTCCACTCAATGTGTCATGTCATTACTTTCTCAAATCTTCCAATTACTGATCACAAATTTGTGGTAGATAACATCTAAAAAATTGGCAACTCACAAAAGTTCTTAGCTCATTGAGGATAAACCTAAAAATATGGGGTTTCACAAACTAGAATGCTTATCCATTGAGCATAGAGTTTGAGAAAAGAGAAACAAAACAAACAAACAAACCCACCTCAAAAGAAAGAGGAGACAAAAATTGTGCAAGCATGTAATTAGAGGAAATGAAAGATAAGACATATATGTCCTTAAGGAGAATGTAGTATGTGCAACACCAATTATTGGAAAATGAAAACAAATATCTATCCAATCCTATCCTAACCTAACTTAGCTAGGGGAATATTAAACAAAATTATTGATTGGATTATCAAAATAGTTTCCCTTCCTAACCAACTTTTGATTTTGTTTGTTCTTGTGGATAACTAGTCAGAATAAAAGATTTTGAGGGCATATAAAAACCATTTTTAATTCTTCCCAAATATTTAGAACAAGAAATCTCACCCATGTTCAAATTTTATCCTCTTGTAGCAATGGGTAAACTATTCCCTCTCTTTGTAATTCTCATCTTCATGCACATAAAAGCATGACTAGGGAAACTTGTAAATTTAAGATAGATGTATGATGGGAAATTCTCTTAAAAGATATGTTATCTTGATCTCTTGCTGGCTAGTAGAAGTTTGTGCTAATTATTCTTCTAATATCATGGGGAGCCTCTCTTCATGGCGCAACTCATGGATTTTTGGTTCAGAAGGTGTTTACTTGAGATCAATTGATGAGAAGATGGAATCAAACTCATCTATTAAGTTTTCTTCTTCATTTATCTCCTCCCTGATTCCTTCCATGCCATTAAATTTCCTAATATCACATGAGTCCTCATGATAGATTGTAGGAATAATAACCTCTTATTCATCTATTTCTTTATCTATTATGATATCCTACACATATCAAGGAAACAATTATGCACACCAATCTTCTCATATTAAAGGATAGGGGTGTCCTTAAGACCTTTCCCCTCTTCCTCCATATCAATAAAAGAGGGAATCTCCTCCCATAAGAGGATTGGATCTTCCTCTTCATGTTTATTCTCTATCTTCAAAGAAGTTTTTTGGAATACAACCTTCTTAATATTCTCTCACAACTCCTTTTCATGCTAGAGATCTCATTCCTCCTCCTCTTCTTCTTCCTCTTCTTCTTCACATTCTTCAATGATAGAAAATTTTATTGCAAGAAACTACTCCCACTATTTTCTTTGACATTTTCTTGTTATTGTTGTTGGAGATGAGCTTGGTAAGAAAGCTACTCTTTCCATTGTCAATGTTCATACTCCTCATCAATATACCTCAACTAGTCTTGGAAACTAAACATCATGCCTTTGATGTAAATGTTTTCTAAGTTACTCATATTTTTATGTTGGGAAAGAGGGAAAGCATGTTGATGGGGAACATAAGAATAATTTGGTGGTTGTTAGCAAGAATATGCAAGCTTCCATGAAGGAAACACAGATGTGGGTGGGAGGAAAGCATTGCAAAACATAACAGAGGGATATGGAGGAACATTAAAAGCATTTCTATCTTGATATTTCTATTATGTGGGTATAATACAGACACTTTGTTGAAAACAAGGGGAAAAAATGTGATATACATAATATCCCTCCATGTTGAAGCATAAGGAAAAATGGAAGTATTTTTAAATTATGCTTTAAATATGGGAAAAAGGACTCCTTAGGATAGATAACTATTGGAATAATATGAAAATATGTTATTGAGGTGTATTGTCACTGATGTCAACATATTTTTATGTTTGTGATAGCGTTATAGTGAAATTTAGTGAGTTCATTTACTCAGTGTATCATGTATATTGAAGATCAAATTTTATAGATGTATGAGTGTGTTGTCGGTTATCTATAGTTTATCCTATTCAACTTGTAGAGTTTCACATGAAGATTTGAGTGAGTTATGTGTATTTGTGTTATGAGTGGTTTTCCAATTGTTTAGAGGTAAGAGAGTGACAATATATTGATTTGCATTTCTCTGCATTGTAATATCTTGTCTCATAGATTTGGTATCATGTTTTGGACATTGATGTATGTCCTCAACCCAATTGGTTCGTGATTTGGAGGCACACAAGTTATTTTTCAAGGTTGGCATTCATTGTTGATAGTATTTTTATGTGATGGTATGAAGATGTTGATGATTCCATAATTTGTGTTGACGTGGATTTTTTTGTGATAATTCATGATTCTTGTAGATTTTTATAGATCATGTACTTCTTGCATCATTGGGTTGGATTGGTTTTTGCACTCACAATTGGTTATTTCAATCGGTGTACTAATTTTATTTATGTTCTTGGCTGACCTAATGATAGTAGTGTGTTGCTAATTATCAAGGCATAATTCTTGGAGGTGTTTTATGTTTAAGGATGAATATTATGGTCTATTATATGTCTTGGATAACATTTCTTGGTCTTTATTTATTATTGTATTATGCACGGCTATATTTTTGTAATAAGGTGATGGGTGTTTGAACAACCTTGGAAGGACAAGTTGATGAAATGTATAAATAAATGTAATGATCTTGTGTGGATGTGTGAGTGGATCAAATATGTGTGCAAGCTATCTAAATGTATACATTTTGAGAAGGAAGAGAGTAACTTTGGAAATTAAAGTTGTATATGTGCTTCAATAGAAGTGATTCAAGCATGATGAAGATGCTATCATACAATTCATGATCTGTGGATGCAATCCAAATTTTTTGTAATGAAGTGAGCCTTCCCTAGGTAGTAAGCCTTGTTTTTATCTTCCAAAGTGAGCTCTAGGAATTTTATCTAAATATATGTTCACTCCCATTGTAATACTCCTAACAGGGTATAATACTTCTAATAGAGTATATCTTCTTATGGGATCATCCCACCATGGTTTTTCCCTTTATTGGGTTTCCATGATAAATTTTTTGGTGTTATGTGTTTTTGATGTGTTGTGAATCTATGCTTTCATGTTTGATTATCACATCTCATATTATGGTTAAATTTTTGTGAAGTTGCATAAGTTTTGGGAGAACTAATTCACCCCCCCCGCTTAGTTTCCTTCTCTCCTATTTTACTCAATTGGTATTAGAGCCTAGTTACTCCATGGGAAGCTTAATCACTTGATTTGATATAGGATGATAAATTTCAAGAAGGATAGTTTGAGATTTGATGGTAGAAATTACTCTCTTTGGAAATGTCAGAAGGAATTTCACCTGAGATACATTAGTGAATCATTTTGGGAGATCAATGAGAACCTATATAATCCTCATGTATATTTTACTACTCCTAATGAGAATGAGCACGATAAATACAAAATGAGATCTAAGAAAGCATTATTGTGTTCCCTAATTGATACTGAGATGATAAATGTAATCAAATTGAAGACTTCTCATGATATTAGGAAGAAATTAGAATCATTGTATAAAGGTAATGCTTATCTGAAGATTGTAAATTTGAAGAGCCTAAAAGGAAAATATGGGACATTGAGGTTGAGTGAAGATGAGCACATTACTTCTTACATGAAGAAGGTGAATGAGCTTAAGTGCAATATCATATGTGCCAGTGGATAGTTGGATGAATAAGAGATTATTGCTAAATTGCTTAGATTTTAACCTTCTTCCTACAAATACAAGGTTGTTTTATTTGAGGAGATCATAACTATGAAAAATATGATAAGAGACATGTTGATTGGTAAGCTTTCAGATTGTTTTGCTAGTGAGTTTGGTGATTCCCTTCCTAAGGTAGATTATGCATTCAAGGCTACAGTTTATGGAAAGAATAAAAAAATATATGATCCAGGAGAGAGTTCTTTAAGAAGTATATCTAGATATCAAAAGGAGATGAAAGAAATTAAAGAAGAAGAGTGTTGATAGGGCATATTAATGCCATCCTATATAGGCCCTAGGACATACTCTTGCTAAGATCTTTTCCATGTTTTCATCATGCTTATTATGATTTTCCAAATAATTTTACTTATATTTTCTATTATGTGGCATCCTGCTACCGAACCTATTTTGTGATTGGAAATAATTAAACATGCTACGCTTGGATGAAGATACTAGATTACTTATTTTCAAAATATAGTTATCTTTTTGAAATAAATTTGTTGTTTAAACATGAATGATGAATGTGTATCTTGATGTCTGTTATCATAAATGTCTCTAACATCTAGAGTGCAACGCACTAAATTAGCAACAGTTACTTTGACCAGGTAGACCACGACCATGTTCTGGATGCTCGACCCGATCTTACAGCTAGTGCATATGGGGAAGCCTCAGGTGCATCAAAGATGGATTCAAGATGATCAAGGTGGAAGAAAGAAAGAAAGGACCAAACATCATAATAAATTCTCTGTAGAAATCTAGGGAAGAGTGGGAAGTTGGATTTGTTGTCAAAAGCATTTTCTTCCTCTTTCATGGATCGATTCAATCTCCAGTTTTGTAGTTTCCTTTCATGTTTTGTAGGGTTATGATAAAATCTCTACCTATCTTTATGGTGTGAATAGATAGTAGTTATATGTTTTTATTTAAATAAATCCCCTCTCTTGCATGAGAAGGAGGGCATTATCATTTATAATTTACATTTTGTTTTCTTTATAGTTGAATTTGTAATACATTTTTGATCAATAGCGAATGAAGTTTTAAATCTACAGTTCAACATAATTGAGTTTTGATACTCACTCAAGGGGGACTACTTGGTTGGAATCTAGGTTAGCTAGATAGGATCATTTTCATATAGTTCAAGTTCCCTACATTTTGGTTTTATAACTCTTGTGTTAATACAGTTCATGCAACCACAAGCAGCAGGGTAGTCCAGAACTTCCTACAGCCAAAGAGGTAGAGATGTTGAAAATCTATGATTATGTTTTCCAATGTTTTCAAGTTATAGTGTTCCTTCAAGTACTTTAAATTCTACATTTCCTTTCCAGCATTCTTTACAACCTTAAAGTAGTTTCTTCTCAAAAGTAATTTTCTTCTTGCAGCCATATATAGAATAGTTTCCCTTCAAAAGCAATTTGTTTCCTGCAGCCATAGCGTGGTCTGCATTAAAATCCTTGGTTCATATGCTTTTTTGACCCATTTCAAGTAACACATCCCTGGTTTGATGAATGAAATGAGTTTGTAGAAAGGAGGATAGCTTCTCGGTCGTATGTCCAATCCCTAAGTTATGGTACTTGCCTAGTATTTGATACCTTAAATAGAACCAATCATATTTTTTGGCACCATTGTTGGGGACAGTGTCAAGCCAAGAATTTTCCCTCAGCCATTGGTAGACTTCAATTCTAGCATGTACATCCTTTTTAAATAGGGTTTTCTATAAAAAATATTTCACTCCACTTCTAAAATTTTTCACTTACCTGTATGCATAGAAGAAGAAGAGACACTCTAGGAAGGTACTTACCCAACTACCCCAATAGCCATTCAAGAGATATATTTGTACCAGACAAAGATGAAGAGGAGGGTCATTTTGTGGATGCAATTGTTAACCTTCCTTTATCCAAATCATCATCATCTTCAGAAGGTGATGTGCTAAACTTTCACCTTCTAGAAGGAGAACTAGAGTTTAATCCATTTGTAGAAGCCTTAGCCAGTCTCATAATCTAAAACCTAGACAATCAAGAAGAATGTCCACTACCTCTAGTCATTTACCAACCACAAGGTCTTCATCAGCATCAGCCTAGGATGGTGAATACCTTTCCATTTACCATTACTGGTCAGCATTATAACAACAACGTCAAGAATATTCCCTCATCAACTCTTCCCAGATTTTATGGCCTAGTGACCAAAGATCAAGATACCTTTCTCTTTGAGTTTGACATCCTCTATTGTAGTTACAACTACACCATAGATGCCCATAGGCTCAAATTGTTTTTTGTAACTTTTAAAGAGTCTGCATTAAGATGGTTTATGGGCTTAGGTCAGGATGTTGTTCATAATTGGGATGAAATGAAGGTAGCATTCCTTGAGAAATACAAAGAATATGTAGGGTAAATGATATGAGAGGGTATCACATCTTAAAAATGACCTATAAGGAGGATGAAATCTTAGAGGATTATGTGTCAAGATTCTTATTCAACCTGCAAAAAATACTCATCATCAGCATAATGAGGATTCCCAAAAACTTCTATTTCTATGGGGTATAAATGAAGGATGCACTAAGGCCTTAGATATTATGGCTAGAGGAGATATCACCCAATCCAAATGGGGTGATATAAAGAAAGTCTTCCTCAATTACTCAAGAGCTATGATGAAGAAGGGCAGAGGATACAAAGCTACAATAGGAAAAACTGTGGGTGTTGGAGCCTTAAGGGAAGAAATCACATATTTGATGTCTGACTTTAAGTAGGACATTATAAATAACATGGCCACCCTATTGGACACACTACAGGAAAAAAATAAACATGAGGAGGCCAAAGCTATGCTAGCAGAGTTCTGCCCACATTATAGACAGAAGAAGAGAGATTTTTGTTGCAAATTGGTTACCAACATGGAGACTGTGCAGCTACCCACTGATTACAATTCAATTGAAGGGGATGATGAGAAAGTATTCTTCATTTCAAAATGAAGACCATGGGCTCAAAGACAAGGTATGCCTCAAGACCTGCTTACTTTAATTGGTCCATTTTATGGTAATCAATGACAACAACCTGTGAAAAATCAAAACCCTCCTTGGACTAATCCTCAACCTCAGTGGTAACCTTACCCAAGTCCTCAATGGAAACAAACTCAAGGGAATTGGCAAAAACCCCAAGGGAATTGGAAACAACCCCAAGGGAATTGGAAACAACCCCAAGGGAATTGGAAACAACCCCAAGGGAATTGGAAACAACCCCAAGTGAATTGGAAATAAAACCCTCAGTGGCGTGGAGGTCAGTAATGGCCAGACAAGTAGCAAGGACTCATGCAACCACTACAATAGCCACAATAACAAGCCCTTCTACCACCTCTTGCAGCCACAAAAAAACCCCCTAATCCTACTTAACTCCCTGCACAACCTCATCTAAATCCTAATAATAGGCCACCAACAACTCAACAAAATGTCTATTCAGTAGATCCAAACCAATACCCTGCATACGTAATCAATGATATTCATTTACAATCTGGCACAAGTCTACCCACACCTCATATTATAACTAAAGTAACTCCAAAAGAGCCCCTACCTCAAACTATGCCAGAGGCTACTCCAATAGGTCCAATGGTATTACTAGCACTACTGCAACCATCTCAACCTGCCTTCCCACAAAGGTTGCGAGTTGACAACTCTAAACATAAGGAAGATGTAACCTTTGACATCCTAGATCAATTAAAGAACATCAATATTGATATTATGTTTTTCTAGGCAATACATGATGTTCCCACATATGGGAAGGATATTAAGGAAGCCTGCTTTAAAAAGCCTGGTCGTAAGTGAAAGGACCCCTAGACTATCCATGTCTTGGGTAAACTTGCTAATATCATGCTCGACAAGATAGTGGTTCCCAAGTATTCTGATCCAAGTAGCCTAGTTGTCGAGGTAATCATTAATGGGAAAGCCATAAAAAATTATCTAATTGACCTAGGAGTTTCCATAAATGTCATGACAAAGGATGTCATGCAACAAATTCACACCACCACCCTCCAAGAAACACCAACTATCCTACAACTTGCAGACAATTTCACAGTCAAACCTGATGGGGTAGTGGAGGATATAGTTGTTGATCTTGAAAATTGGTCTTACCCTATCAACTTTATGATCCTCTCACCTAAAGCCACATTTGGAGGCTATCCCATAATTCTTGGCCAACCTTGGCTGGCTACTACTGATGCCTTTCTTGAATGCCTCTTTGGTGGTATGACCATTTCTAATGGTCAGGCTACTAAGACATTAGCTTTATATCCGCCATCACAACCACAAATGGATTTTACCTCACCAATATGGCCTGACATTGGAGAGGAGGCCAAAGTAGTCAATTTAGTAGCCCAAATCATGATGTTAGAAAGGGATCTATTCCTGTAGATATAGGAAGAGGACAACATAATCACCAACATTCTACAAAACTAGTATGGTCATGACTCAACATCCATTAACTATCTCAATCCCCAAAGCTGCTCCCTACAAGCTTTGTACCCTGATTGCGTCGTACCTTCCACTCCTACCGCCAAGCACCTCTACCACCAACTACTTCCCAATGAGGTCCAAGCACCTCCATTAGTAGATGCATCTATGGTAGAACTCATAATGTAGTTGGAAATTTCCTCTGACCGTTGCCTGCATATTAATAGCCAACTCATAGACCAACAACAAACATCATTGACCACCCTACTGAAAAGCCATGCCACGGCCTTTGCCTAAGATTATTGTTACATGAATGGTTTGGACCTCAAACTATGTACCCACTAGATCTTCCTAAAATAAGAAAAACATCCTATTAGACAATTCCAGCGGTGTATAAACCCTGCGTTAAGAAAAATTGTCAAAACATAGTTACAAAAGTTACTGAATGCTAGTTTTATCTACCCGATCTTTGATAGTCGATGGGTCTCACCTTTAGTTATTATCCCAAAGAAAGGAGGAAAGTGACAAGTATGTGTTGACTATAGGGAACTTAACAATTCCACCAAGAAGGACCATTTCCCCTGCCCTTCATCGACCAAGTCGTAGGTTCCCTCGCAGGAAAGTGTTATTTTTCTTTCCTGGATGGATATAGTGGCTACAGCCAGATTAGGATCCTTCCTGAAGATCAGGAGAAAAAAAACATTCACTTTCCCTTGGGGAAGGTTTCTTACTCTATACTTCCTTTTGGCCTTTGTAATGCCCCAACCACATTCCAGCATGCAGTTATCAACATTTTGCTGATATCTCCCATGATTGCACGAAAATATACATGGATGACTTCACAACTTATGGGGAAAATTATGAGGAAGAATTGGTCAATTTGGGTAGAGTTCTTACTAGGTGTAAGGAGCATAATTTGTCCCTCAACAATGAGAAATGCTTCATGATAATGGAGGAAGGTGTGGTGTTAGGTCACTACATCTCTGACAATGGAATATAGGTGGATCTAATGAAAATTGAGGTCATCATGAACCTCCCTACTCCCACCAAGAAGAAGGATGTTTGTAGATTTTTGGGACATGCTGGTTACTACTGGTGATTCATAAAGGATTTTAGAAAATTAGCCAGGCCCATGTACTCCCTGTTCACAAAGGATACAAACTTCATTTGGACAAACTCTTATGAAGATTCCTTACTACAGCTGAAGAAAGTACCAACAAAGGCACCATTTCTTAGAGGACCTAATGGGCATTACCATTATACATCCACAAAAATGCCTTTGACCATGCTGTGGGTGCTATTCTCAGCTAGAAAGATGGACTAGTAGAGCATGCCATCTACTTTATCAATAAGAATCTCCAGGGTGTAGAATTGAACTACACAGTAACTAAGAAAGAACTCCTAGCTATAATTTATGCACTGAATAAGTTTTTCCACTAAATAACTAGTTACCCAATACTTGTGCATACTGATCATGCAACCATCAAGTATTTGGTAAAAAATCCTGCTATTTCAGGTAGGCTTTCTCGACGGCTCCTGTTGCTACAAGAGTTTGACATCATGATAGTGGATAAATCAGGAAAAACCAATGTAGTGGTTGATTTCCTCTCCAGATTATAGAATGATGATGACTCACATGTCATAGATGACAGCTTTCTAGAAGACCACCTATTTTCTATTTCCATTCATACCCCCTGGTATGTCAACATCGCCAATTATTTGGTTACTCAAAAGGTACCACCACATTTTTCTTCCAAGGAAAAGAGGCTATTAATTGAAAAGACTTTTAGTTTTTCTTGAATAGATGACTGTGTCTTCTACACTAGACCTTATCAGATCCTAAGAAGGTGTATTTGTGAGGATGAGACCTATGATATACTTCATTCCTACCATGATGAACCTTGTGGTGACCATTTTGTGGCCAACCGTATAGCCATGAAGATACTCAATACTGGCTATTACTAGCCCACTCTCTACAAAGATGCAGCCAATTACACCAGCAAGTGTGATAAATGTCAACGTATGGGCCGCCCCACAAAATTAGATGAAATTCCTCTATTTCCTTAGGTAATAGTCACTCCATTTGATAAATGGGGATTAGATTTTGTGGGACCAATTCATCCTCTATCAAATGACAATTCTTACATTCTAGTTTGTATTGACTATGTTACTAAATGGGTGAAAATGCGGGCTATGAAGCATGCAAGGGATAACAGGGTTGCACATTTTTTATATGAGGAAATATTTACTAGATATAGTGTTCCACAGGAACTAGTCATAGATCAGGGAGCTTAGTTCACTTCCAATCTCATCACTACACTTATGGAGGAATACAACATTCACCACAAGGAATCTAGCCAATATAATCCCCAGGTGAATGGTTAGTCCAAGATCACCAACAGGGAAATTGAGGCCATCCTCACTAAGATAGTTCATTTGCACAAAATAGATTGGAGTAGCCACTTACAGGAAGCTGTGCAGACCACCATACCACATAGAAAACCCCTACTAGATTTACACCTTTTGAATTGGTGTATGGAAAGAATGATGTAATGCCCATTGAGTTTGAGCATAAAACCTTACACACAACATTAAAGCTCAACTTAAATCTTCCTATAGCTCAGCAAGAGAGGCTCCTATAGCTTAATCATATAGATGAGATACGCAAGGCAGCTGTACAGAACACCGAGTTGATACAAATTCAACATAAGAAATGGCACAATTCACACATAAAAAATAAATGGTTTGTTCTTTGTGATTGGGCACTTCTATATGACTCTCAGTTTCAAGAGAATCAAGGTAAGATTACAAATCATTGGCTCAGCCCTTATGAGGTTGAAAGTGTTTTCTAATGATGTAGTCCAATTATCTATGATTGACCCTGTTAGCTTCAAGTTATTGGTCAATGGTCACAGAATCCATCTATACCATAAACCCACCACTAAAGAAGAGTTCTTGTGGAAATTTAAAGACACTCCTACAGCCAATGGACTTCCTCCAACTAAAGATACTCCTGCAGCTAATAGACCTCCTCTAGCTGAAGACATTCCTGCAGCCAATGGACCACCTCCAGATGATGAAACTCCTGTAGCTAAGTGGGGCAAATTTTTTCCCAGGTCATCTCTTTAACTTCACCGCACCTCATTCATAATTAAATTTGCATTTCCCATGAAAATATCTCTCTCCGCAATTAATGCACCATCACATCACATCACTTCCCATCAATGTTTTCTTCCATTTTCACTTATGTGTCCCATCCTTATTATGTCACCCATTACTTTTCACTTTGCACACATCATCCAATATTTTTGGATTTGGGCATTTATTCATGATTACTCTCTAGGTATGCCTTCATTTATTGTTTGCAAAATTTTTTATTTATTAGACTTTATTATACATTACATTGTAATTAATATTAGTTCTTCATCCAAGTGTTGATGTACTTCCAACCCATACATGTGAGGGCACCTGCCATAATTTTTGTAGGGGTGGTTCATTAACTCATTAACTCATATTTTTTCCATGATAACCCTTGCATAGGTAGTATTGTGCAGTCATTTTTCAATTAGTTGATGTGATAACCCTAAATAATGCAAAATTATCTACTTTTTAATTTTCAAACCCAACTCATATTCCCAGCTCTGATTTTACAAACTTCTCCTCTGCTATAATCCCTAGAACCCTATACCAAGCATTTATCTAGCATTATTTAGTCTTAATCTTAGGAAGAATACAGGGCAACACAAGAGGACATAGTTTTTATTGAGGATACAGAGAGTAGAGTTTTGAAAAAGCCATTTTTAGTTTTAGAGGAAGTTTCAAGTGATTCAGAGTTTTTTTTGGGTGCAGAGATTTTCAGTAACAATGGGAGGATCACCCATACTCCATGAGCCACATGATCATTCATCTTTATTGCAGGATCGAGAAATTGTCCAAGTCTTTAACTTCATGGGCTGGCTTACTTATTTTGTTAGGCTTTGTGGTTATGATGAGGCTATAGCAATGGAATTCTTGCATACTTACATAAATGGAGTTTCTTATGTGAAGGGATTAAGGGTAGAAGCTTCAAAAGCACAAATTATAGAGGTTTCAAGACTTCTTGCTATAGGTGAAGTATTTTTGCATGAGTATAATGCATGAGAAGCCAGGGCAGAATTCTCCTTGCCCACAGATAATGCATTGGAAACTAGTAAGAAGGGGGCAAAGGGAACATCTCTTCTAGAGGATTACTCCCGCTTAGATGTCCATGTGATAAGGTACATTACTTGTGAAGGGCAATTTTCCTACTTGCATGCTATGAATTTTAAACTATTGAGTCATTTACAACATGAGTGCCTTGTCAATGTACCCAATTTCCTATATTATTTGTTGCAAATAAACTTAGAAGAAGTTACAAAGGGGAAATTAAACGTAGCTACTCACCACGGGTTGATAAAACTTTTGGTAGAGAGGTCTTTACGGGATAGTTCTCCTATGACATGGGAATAATTTATCACCACACCTCATGTGTAGTTACAAGGTGAAGGGCCACAACTTGGATTACAAGATACACAAGAAAATTCTCCTGAGGAAGATGCACTTGATAATGATGAAACCATTATTTTGGAGCAAAGGATGAAATAAAGAAAACCACTCTAGTTAAACCAAACCCTAGCCTAGGGAGTGGTCAAACCGAGGGTTCTTCAGATTTACAGGCCCCAAAAAGTGCCCAGAGGAGGAAAAAGGGCAAGGCAAAGATAGTTGCAGATGCTGAGGAGAAAACTCTTGTTCTATTAGAAAACCTTATTTCTCTTGCAGCCCTGCCGATGAAGAAACAACAGACATCAGAGAAGCGCTCTGCTGCATCTATAGAAATTCCTCCACAATGAAGTAGTAGTTTTAGCACACCTCAGGCAGACAAAATAGACTCACCTACGATGATTGGTTCATCTCCTAAAGATCCAATTAAGGAATCTTTAAAAGAACAACCACAAGCAGGAAGCCCATGTATAGAATGTCTAGACATCATGGAAATAGATACTGCATCTGAGGAAAGGGACATAGAAATGGTGAATTTGGAAACAACATGCACCAAGGTGGAATAAAATGAAGCTATGGATATGCCTTCTTGTCAGCAAGAAGTTTATCAAGGGAAATATTCCCTAGTTCCAAACCTAGAATAATTACCCATTGATGGGTCAGACATAGTCACAATAGTAGAATAGGTCACTATAGCTACTCCAGTTCAAAAGAGTCGAGTAACACTACACTCCCTTTCCATTGACTATTTTAATCAACTGCAATATGAAAAGTCATTGTGGGAGTTGGAAAGACTCTAACCACCAGAAAAGGATATTGAACAAATGGGAAGATTTATTTGCATCATTTGAAAACCTCTCTTTATCGGATGGGAACATGGCAACAGAAGGGTTGAGACAAATATGGGAAAGATTACCATTGGCATTAAAGAAGGCTAAGCCTCACAACCTTATCAACTTAAGAGCTGTTGTACAGAGAGTTCAATGGTACCTACGCATGGGCAGGCAACCTTGTCCTAAAAGGTGTCTTCCACTTTCCTTCCAGCCCCCTCTTCTCTTATGGCCAATATATAGATGTATTGATAATGAGGTAGATGAAAAACTAGAAATGAGAAGGTAAATCAAGATGGAACACACCAATGGCTATTACTGGTGTGTGGGAACCTCTATGACTGGTGAGACACAAGAAGGGGATCTTCAGGTACTTGCGAAGATCAGGAATGTTTCTATGCATGAGGATAGGAATTGGTCTTCGTAGGGGGAAAAAATGATAGGGCATATTAATTCCATGCTGTAGAAGTCGTAGGACATACTATTGCTAGGATATTTTCCATGTTTTCATCATGCTTATTATTATTTTCAAGACACTTTTACTTATATTTGTTGTTATGTGGCATGCTGTCACCGAACCTATTTTTTGATTAGAAATACTTAAACATGCCACGCCTGGATGAAGATACTAGATTACTTATTTTGGAAATATAGTTATGTATTTTTGAAATAAATTTCTTATTTAAAGATGAATGATGAATGTATATCTTGATGTTTGTTATTATAAATGTCTCTAACATCTGGAGTGCAGTGCACCAAATTAACGACCTTTACTTTGACTAGGTAAACCGCGACCATGTTCTAGACGCTCAACCTGGTCTTACAACAGGTGCATATGGGGAAGCCTCAAGCGCTTCACAGATGGATTCAAGATGATAAAGGTGGAAACAAGCAAGAAAGGAATAGGCATCATAATAAATTCTCTAAGGAAATCTAGGGAAGAGTGGGAAGTTGTATTTTTTTCAAAAACATTTCCTTCCTCTTTCATATATCCTTTCAATCTCCAATTTTATAGTTTCCTTTCATCTTTAGTAGGGTTATAATAAAAGCTCCACCTATATTTACGGTGTGACTAGATAGAAGTTATATTTTTTTCTTTAAATAAAGCCTCATTCCTACATGAAAAGAAGGGCATTATCAATTATAATTTACATTATGTTTTCTTTACAGTTGAATTTCTAATACGTTTTTGATCAATAGCAAATGAAGTTTTAAATCTACAGTTAAACATAATTGAGTTTGGATACTCACTCAAGGGGGCCCACTTGGTGAGGATTCCAGGTTAGCTAGATAGGATCATTTTCATATAGTTTAAGTTCCCTGCATTTTGGTTTTATAATTCTAGTGTTAATACAGTTCCTGCAACCACACACCGCACGGTAGTCCAGAACTTCCTACAACCAAAGAGGCAGAGCTGTTGAAACACTATGATTATGTTTTCCAATATTTTCAAGTTATTGTGTTCCTTCAAGTACTTTAACTTTTGCATTTCATTTCCAACATTATTTACATGATTAAAGTAGTTTCTTCTCAAAAGTAATTTACTTCCTACAACCATAGAATAGTTTCCCTTCAAAAGCAATTTGTTTCTTGCTAATGAAATTAAGTTTTTCCATTAGTATACTTAAAGGGAAAAACATGATAAAGGTCATCGGTATAGGCATAACCAACGGAAAACAAGCATACCTGATGAGAAGACAAGACTATTGTGAAAATGCTAAGTATACAATTTACCGACGAACATTGACAAGAGTCAAACTGACGACAAGCGTAACCAACGATACAACTTTTAGAACATCACCAATGGAGAAGAAAAGGCATACCCAATGAATAGTTCAAGTAAGGAACACTAACAGAGAATAAAAATGATAGACTGACATAGCAGCCTGACCATCAGAACCGATAGTCAGTTATAGAACCCACAAAAAGTGGATCTGACTTTACACGTCAGATAAAGAAATGTAATTCTATTTATAGAGTTTTTACTTGTTTTAAATACTTACTTGAGGGTCAAGCAAGAATATTGTAAATATTTTAAAGAATCATAAAGGATCTAAAACATATCTAACTAAATATCAAGGTCAAGTTGTAAACCTTGGATCTAGAGTTAATTTGAAAAGCATGAATCAAGAATATAGCTAGAAACTAGTATAAATAGATGTTCCATCATTTGTAATTCATGTGACTTGTAATCATTTGAAAAATGATAGTATCCATGGAGAGAATCTAATCTGAAGAAGAGAACTCATGCAAAGTTCAGAAATAGATCAAACCAGTTATCAAGAACATAGGAAGGCTACCGATGAGCAGAGACAAGGTATTACTCAATCACTCAAGGTGATGACATATACATTGTAAGCCATATAGGATCTATTATTAGAAATTAGAGATTGCATTCACTATCAGATCAACATTTATATTGTATTTGCATTCTAACAAGTGCATCACAATAGAAATCCTTTTGTAGAAGGTGTACTTAACAGTTCTTTGATAAATCTCTTAACAGAGTGCACACCTAATGGTGTTGCTAAAGCTTCAAATGAAGTAGATCCTAACAGGTCTCCACTCTAATAATCCTAACAGGGTAGATCATCAGAAGTGATCAATTGTAAGCCTTTACCGGCTCCCTTCTTATCTGTAGATAGTGAAGTTTTGTGGGTAGACATCCCCATGTAGTTTTTACTTCCTAACAAGAGTTTTCTGCAATATCATATCATGTGTTATGTGTTATTTGTTTTCATGAATGTTTCTTAAATTTTTATACATGTAAAGAACTTATATTATGATTACACATACATAAGAAAAGATGAACATATAGATAGGCATATACAAATCTGATGACACAAAGGTTAATGGGCCAACCACATAAATTTTTTTAGAGGTATTGATTCACCCCTCCCCTCTCAGTACATCATTCCAATAATTCCAACAAATCGTATTAGAGCTAAGTCTCGTTCTTGAAAAAGCTTAAAGACTTAAGAGAAAAGATCCACACAATGGAAAAGTATAGACTGGACAAGACTATTGATAATGAGCATTTGCAAATTTAGATTTACTATGAGCAGTATAAAGAGGTGAGAGTAAGAATGAGAAAGTTGCTTGATGAAAGAAAGATCGTGACAACTAGGCTTAATGAAAAATATTATAAAGAAGAGGAGATCCCAGACTACTTCAACTATGCTGAATCATCAACGAGAAAAAATTTAGACACATCAGTAGAAGAGATCACAAGTCTACAAGAAGTCAATCTACATCTGATAGAGTAAATCAAGATGTTGCAAATCTGTCAAGAGACTCAAATGCTAAAAATGATTGATGTCATGAATGATTCAAGAAAAGATAAATCAGAGAGAACATTGGCTATTGATGATAGGAGGAAAATAACAGAGAAGCTACAAGAAAAAGAATCAGAGATTCAAAGACATACTGATCATCACCATGAGATTACCAACCAGATTATTCTTATGAGTCAAGAAGAAAACAGATTAAATAATGAACTCATTGAAAGAATACAGATTGTTGGTGAGTTAAGGGAAGAAAATGAGAAACTAAAGCATGAAGTCAGAATTCAAAATCAACACAATGAATTGATCAAGAAAGCTGAAGATATCAATAAAAGAATGGATGATTTCCTTGACGATCAAAGAAGAGTCAACAACTACACAGGAATAGGGTACACCGACAATGGAGAGTCATCTAATCATTCAGATAAAAAGAATGTATATACAACTCCAAGAGCCCAGAAGCTGTCATGCAATCACTGTGGAAAACCAGGCCACACCTCAAATGTTTGGAGAAATAAAATGAAAGGTATTCCTCAATCACAATCTACTTTCATTGGTAATTGTTATAAATGTCACAAGCAAGGACACAAGGCATATGAATGAAGATCCAAGGTGAAAAATCCAAAGAAGGAAACCTATATGGACAAGTACTGTCCTACTTGCAAAATTAATAGACATACATATCATGAATGCTAGAAAAAGAATAAGAAAACATGGACACCAAAAGAACCTGATAATGGCTACAAACCAACAAGAAAAGGTAACTCATATGCTTGGGACTATAACACATGGGTAAATTGCACAGAATGTGGAAGGTATGGTCATATATCTGCCAAATGTATGAGAAAATGGACTAGAAAACGAAGAGGATGGTTCAATCCAAGAATGACATGTTTACATTGTCATAAGGTTGGACATGTGATAAAAGATTGCAAAGACCGAATGACAGAAACAAATACTTATCCCAATGGAAATACCATTGATGACATCAAGAATATGAGAAACAAGATGTGGGTAAAAGCCACAAACACTAAAGGTGCTGGAACAAGCAATGCAAATGATGATGCCCCATCCAATGGATCTAGTGGCATCACCATTTCCAACTAAACTGCACAAGTAAGTATGGAACTGCATTATGACAAGTTATATTATGCATTGGTTCCATTTACATATTGATCATATAGACAAATCAACATTATTAAAGATGCACTATATTGTCACTTGTATATGTTATTGAAAAACAACCATCAGTTGTTGGGTACAAGTTTTCATCGGTGAACACACACAGAAAAGTTAACACTACTTACCAGAATGTATCGGTCATTACACAAAAGCCAAGTCACTAAGTGTAAACCAATGGACATTGGTGATCCTTGAGCTGACAAAAGTTGTCTTTGCCACTTTACCGACAATCATCGGTGAAGTCACCAAAGCTTCTAACAACCTTGACACTTTGCGCCTACACAAAAGATGTTATTTATGCCTCAACCGATGAACTCAGTCTTTGTATACCGATGAGTTGTTGGGCATTAATGACAACCTAGGGCACAAAAGTTATAAAATTCCGACGGCAAAACTCTTTTCACACCTGCAGTTTTTGAGCAACCAAGAGAGCCAAGCAGAGTGATTGAAGACAAAATTGAAGTGCAACCTCAACAAGATTCTTACTCAACTCAAAGGATTCATGAGCAATCACAGGATTTAGTAAGTACCTGCATTCACCAACCGCACTGTTTAATTTATAGAAAACCCTAAATTTCTGAAACACAATGGCATCTACTTCAAGAGCTGAAAAGTTGAAAGAGGATAAAAGAAAAATGATCAATCTTATCAGAAGAGGCACTTGTGTTGAACCAAAATACAAGTTGCACCCAAAAATCACATCACAACCTGATGATTCTGGAGCATTCTCTAGAATCCCACCTAGGGTTTTACTGGTAGAGGATGTAAGGTCCTATATACACTGTAAGATCTCACAATTGGGAGATCTAGAACTAGATAATGCCTACAGGGAATTGTGTGATGAAGCTGGAAACCTGAAAGAAGAGCACAAGCATCTAGAAGTGAAAGGACTCACGAATGCATTACACTTTCCTAGAGTTTTCAAAATAGAATGGATACAAATAGTTCTCAGAAGAATGCATAACCAAACTTTATGGCTTAATAAGCCAAAAAAAATAACAAAGGATGTTATTCATTCAGTTACTGGACATCCTATGACCGACAAACCACAAGCTCACAAGAACCCATCCATGAAGGAAGTGGAAAATCTAACTAGTGCAAAATTAGACAAGAGAGGTCTCAAGGTTAGCACTATCACCGACGAAGAACTCAAGTTTGGTGCATGTGTGGTAGGATAAAAAATATTTTAGGCAATAAAAATGAATAGCACAGCAAGAACTGCTATAAGTGCAGCTTACAAAATCATCAAACAAGGAAAGAAGATGGATCTTGTAGAGATACTATTGAATAAACTTGAGGAGAACATGAACACCATAAGATCTTCTAGAACAAACACTTGTAAGTTTGGTTCCCTCATTATGTGCATATTCTTTTACTTTAAAGAATACTTTCCTTCCATAGGAAAAAATAGTATGGGATACAAGTAGACCCATAACCATACAGATATGTGAGAATATAGAGTCACTAGGAACTGATTTTGATGACATAATGAATGAGTATTTCAAAAGCATTAAGGAAATGTTGCAAGCTAGAACAAGGATACCTGAAAGTTTGATAGAAGAACACAAAGAGGACATATGTTTTATGGTAGATACTAATTTTACTTATATCCAAGTAGTAGTACCTAGGAAGTCCTGGCTTTCACATTTAGAATATGAGATCAGAACGAGACAAGCCAATGAGTGCATCAAGTCACTATTGAATGAACTAATTGATAATAAGAAAGAAAGATTTGGCACCTATGAGGAAGCCAAACAAAAGATAAAGACAGATCTTGTTGTCAAGAAGATTGTAAACAAGAAGGACAAGATGGTTAAAAACTTAACCAAGAAGTTTGTAGTTACTGAAGAAGGTGAAGAGGAAACAGAAGGTAAGGAGGAACAAACCAAAGGAAAGTCACCTATTAGTGAACAAGAAGAAAATAATGAATCATAGGGTACATAGTTAGATTCTCCAAGCCTTCATACACCCAAGAAAGAAAGAACAACAATCACTTCAAGAACAAGAAGCTAGACTGCAAAGGAGTCAACTTCTTCACCATTACAGAAAGGAAAAGTGAGGATATATAAGAGAAAACTAGCTCCTCAAAAAGAAAAATAGACCAAAATGAGGAAGATGAATAGAACTCAAGAAGATCTAGAAGACTCAGCTATAGATGAAGCTGATATAGAAATACAAAAGGAAAAAGAACCTTTGGTCCCTACAACAATTGATAAAATATACAAGAATATTTCAGAATCACAGTCTATTTCTGATCCTAACATTAGGAAATGGTTAAAATTCAGTATAGAGGATCAAAATAAGATTGAAGCAACAATAATTTCTAAAATGTACAAACATCATTATGTTCCACTACAATTCTTAGAATATGACATTCCCAAACAAATATTAGAGAGATTGTCAGCTAGATGGACATTTGCACTACATCAAGAAAAGGAAATAAGAGAAAGAGTACTTGTTACTCTTATGCCTTCTGATTCAAAGAAGGAAGAAATTACTGAGATGATGAAGAAGAATGAAAAGGAGTTCCCACCAAAAATGAGAGCATATGAATTTATCAAAGGGAAGCTAATTGATCTTGATCAAAATAGCATTAAGAAGTGGTGCAAGATACCCAAAAAGCCCACTAAGGAAGCTAGACTAGAGAAGGAAAAAATCATCATTAAAGATATACAAGATGACTCATCTGTGGAATTGGATAAAGAAGCGAGTGATCTAGTAGGCCCCAAACATACTGATGTTGTAGATGAAGTGTGGCCAGACACTAGTCTTGACAACACTCAAAGTGAGGAGAGTCAAAATCCACCAAGTCCAATTCATATTGACTTAAGTAAAGAAGAAGAAGTTACCAAAGAAGACTTGACAATAAAAGGTAACATAACTGATGATATCAATGATTAATCATGGTTAGATAACATTAACAATGACATTACAAAAAAAGACCCTACAGAAGAAGAGCAAAAAGATGAAGATATCAATGTTGCACAGGGCAATACTGATGGACGGGATTCAACTATTAACACTACAAAAGTTAATACACCAACAAACATGAACATATTAATCAATGCTATTAATATTGAATCAAGTCAGGAGAAATCATCTAAAAAGGATGATGATATACCCAAGGACATGGGTAATAATGAAAATAAATATGCATCAAATACTCCAAAGGATACAGATACATCGATGAAAGATGCAACTGACACTCAGCAAGAAGTGTCTACTGAAAAAGACAAAGGAGAAAATAACAAGATAGATGAAACATTGAGAAAGGATGAAGAGAAAGAAAAGAGTGAAGAAGTCAAGTAGGATGAAAGCATGAAATAAAAAGAAGATAAATCTGTTGATACACCCAAGGCCAATGAGGAGACGTCTTCACAAAACCAGTCGGTGGACTTGGAACAGACACAACAAGATGCTTCATCTTCTCGACCCTCAACTACCAAATAATTCCAATCTAAAGGTCTAAAAATGGTAGTGTTAGGGATTTTTATTGTATGAATCACAGTGCTTGAAATGACTACTTGAACACTATGCCTCCTGATACTGATTCAGATACAAGAAAATCCTAATTGCTAAGGATTGGATAAGATCCTTCTTCGTTTTTGAGTTCCACATATACTCAGGTAGGTTTTACCTCTTTATGATTACTAATTACACAACATATATATGAATGTGGACATTGATTTGCTATTAGGAGCTTATTAAATCAACTTTATGAAACACTCTGCATATGACCAAGCATAACCAAATGCAAAAGCTTAACCAAACAAACCATGATTGAAAATATAGCAAAAAATAGTGATATAAGGACTTTCATCCTTCTTCCTTTTGAGGAGGGATAACCTAGTTGATTCTCTCTCTAAGGAATCATTAAAATGGACTATATTCCTCAATACAATCAACTAAACATACATATTATTGATAACATAAAGTAAAGATTTTAATATTTGAATTGATTGATGATGAGAACTACATTTTAGAACTTAGACAAGTGCCTAATCTCAGGAAAAGAGTCCAATGAGATGTAAATCAACAGAAACCCAATTAATAAGAACATAGACAAGATCCCAAATAGAGTGCCTTACAAACTATGTTTTCACTTTCACATCTGTCTATCAGATTTTCATACTAATACCCTGCCCTCTGGGATTACTCACAAGACTAACTCCTTCCTTGAAGGAAGCTCATAAGTAACAACATAGTTACCTTATAACCAGCATGTTTAGAATGGCTTACAGACCAAACACACAAGTGCATGAACAAAAATACAAAAAGACATCACAGATCTGAAATTGGAGATTCCACTGTATTTGATTAATGTCATTCTTCATCAAAAACATTCAAAAGACACAAAGCTTCAAAATTAAACCATAATCTGATGTCTGCTATGCAGCTGTGAATTCACCATCCTCTATTACAATCAGGAGAAAAGAAATACATAGGAGAAATTGAAAAACCATTTCCTTCACCGACACATGTTTGCTCCTCAAAATTATCTGCAACTTCTTCTAACTGAAACTACAAGAATTGGATTTTATCTGGACTCAAATGGTCTACAAAATCAAAATCCTCATTCCGAGACCTTTTTTGTGATATATGATACTTGGTATTTTGGATAAAATTTGCCCCCTGAACCATTAAAAAGAGTTTGCCTTCCCGTGCACATTTCCAGATTAATTTCGAAATATTTGTGCCTTTTTAAATAGTCAAACTATTGAATTGAAATATTTTATTTAAAATATGCATACTTTACCTTTTTATCCTTATTTCACCTAGATTTAATAAGCTTGTGACACTTGTCACTCAGGCTTAATGGCTTAATGGGTAGATAGTGTGCATCTTTCCATTAAGCCATTAAGCCTACCGTTGGATCTTGTGGAAGATGCACACTTTTTAACTCTTTTGTTGAAAGAATTTCAAAATAAAAATATATGAAATCTGCACATCTCACCAGAATGCACCAAGTGTCACCCTCTAATTGGTCTGCAGGTCCACTTGGCACCACGTGTCAATTTCTGATTGGTGCCTTTTAACTGCACTGCAATTGCGGCACTTGGTGCCTACTGGGCGCCACCCGGCCTCCTTTGATTCATTGATTGATCCACTGGGCACCACTTGTCATTTGTGCCACATGGACTAATGGTTTTGTTATTTTTTAAAGCTTTATGTGTATTTTTGACCAAAATTAGGGTGGGGCCCACCGCATGTACTAAGCCTTCCAACCAGCCAAGAGGAATTGCCAAGAGCCTTTGTGCTTCTTATTTATTAAGTAAGTAAGCTCATTTGTATATAAATATAAAGAAAACTCATCACCCACTGAATGTGGGATAATGCTTGCACAACATTTCAAAGATTTTTCAAACTTTATACATGTTCCAGCACTGTTTTTACCCATTCTCCATGAATGTGCTTATAAACATCTTGAAGAATGCTCAGCCCCCTTCTCCCACCACTGCATGGAGCAATGTTCACAGTGTAAAATGCATTCACAATGCATCCTTCATTATCCATGCAGGACACCAGGCATTTGATGTGTATGCAGCTTCCGGTGGACTGGTGTTTCCTGCTTGATTTGTTTTAGATCTTTTAAAATCTCTCCTTCAAAAACTCCCTTGCGCAACATAGATGCAAGTGTTTGCTGTTACCTTGACCCATACACCTTCCAATTACATTTTCTTTTAAAGTTACTAAAGTCCTATCAACAAATGCGCTCTGGTGTGCAGGCTGGAATCACCGCATTTTATGAAATGGTACCTTGTTAAGGTATCAAGTCAAACAGTCACATGCCTTATCTATACTTCCATGCTAATGGTGCTGCCTCTGCTTTAGATTTGTCTTGGCCATGTATCACCATGTTGTTCCATAATCCTTTATCAAATATAGTGCATGATTTTCTCTTGGCATTCATTTAATTCTCTGTACTCCATGCGTGGCACTCTAAAAAACTTGCAATATGTATTTCATCCTCCCATGTTTGGCTGTGCATGGGCTTACTGCCTGTTGATTGCATTAGTTGCAAGTTTCTAAAGCCTTATCAACAAATCATCGCATGGACTCCAGTCTCATTGGCATTTCAAATTTCATTAGTTTTAGATCTTTAAACTCCCTTTTGCTACTTCACAAGCTTGGTTCTGCCAATTGCATCTTTCTTTCATTAGAATGCATGGGTTCTTTTAAAATTGGAGGTCTTAAACTACTCTCTGCTTCCATATGGTGTTTGGCATGGCCTTTTGGATTGGCTATTTAAAGTCCCTCAAAACCCCCGCCAGAAGCCCAAATCATGCTCTTGCCAATCAAGGCCTGAGGAGCCGTTCACATGCCCCTACCTTGTAATATAGTGGGTGTTCTTGTGGTGTTAAGGAGGCTCTATTCATTCCCCTACTATTCTAATGAATGGAGAAGTGCTTGAATGAACACCCGAAATTGGTACCAGAGAAGTTCGGGCTGAATGGAATGAGTGCCTTAAGTGGTGAATGGTGAATGGATAATGGATAATCCGGTGCCTATGAAGGGGTCACTGAGTAGCTCTAATCGAGGTCCCATCTTCCTCCAAAAAATGTTCCCACCCCCTTACCTCCTTAGCCTTGCCAATGTTTGGCTTGAAAACTGCTTATAAACAGATCTCAGCTATGCGATCCATTTGGGGTATTTCAAACTTAGAACAAAATTTACATGGTTTGTTTATGCTTTTCTGCCTTTATACTGATATCTGATGAAAACTACTTTCTACGGCTTCATAGATTCTCGTATTCTAATCCAAGCCTCCTTTGTAATACTTTTGACTATTAACTGGGAACTCTCCATTTCAATAAGCAACATAGAGGCTTGAAAACTATCAAGAACATTTAAGATATAGTAATCAATGTTTATCTGTGTGCCTCATTTGATTTTAGGCTTCTGAGAATCTTCAACAAATTACTTGGCTGTCTATAATCATTAGCCACAAGACCATAGTTCTTGCAAGATTATTTCATATCGATTTCGATATGCTATTTGAAGCATCTTGTAAATCTATAACATTTTCACTTAAATCAAAATGATTTAATGACAATTATATATCCTTTTAGAATTCACATCAAATAAGCACTTAACCTTAATAATAAGAATCAAGTCATTGAGCTCTTGGTCTGAACATCATTATTTTGAAAATGATTTTCACTTCAAATTATAAAAACATGACTTTCAGTGAGGTCAAAACATAAAATGTTTAATTAACGATCACACCAATCCACCCCTTATACTTCTACAAAATAATCTGATAAATTGCACCTGGCCATTGGGGCTGCCTTTAAAAACTGACAAGATCCAGCAACTAGGACATGGCGATGGGCATACACATTCCATGATTGACATTCTTCCATCCTGCAAAGTGACATCTGATGGAACCAAACAGGTTAAAATATTTTAATCGCCCAAGTCGCCTCTTTACAACAATTCTGCAAATTGTCATGTTGAATAATGGTAAACACATTTGGTTTTGGTTTTGAAAACTAGTCAAACGATTTCTTGAAGATTTGAGCCTCTAGATATTATAAGTGTGCTATATGGAGAATACAGATCCAGAAGGGCGCCTCTTGACAATCATCCAGACACATTTGGCGGCCCCTCAAAAATAGCCACTTGGAAATGCAGGAAACCAAAAACATAAGGAATACTGATTTGTGCAAATGGAAAGAAACTTGGAAAGTGTGCAAACAAAACCTTCAGGAACTAAAACCTTGGAAAATTGGAGTAAATTTGGTCTATAATTCAAGGAAACCATTTTCCTGATGTGACCAATCACATTATTCAAGATATAACCTTGCAAACAGGGCCTCTAACCAAGCAGTGCAACTGATCTGCATCAAATTGTTAGAAACTGCAAATGGAATCGGATTGACAAATTGGACAAACGGATTCATCATGGCCTGAAAATCATCAGGATAGCACATTTCCATGCCTAGAATACAATGAAGCATTCAATTATCCATTCCATTCAACTGGGTGTAAAATTGTAAGACCTCAAAGTAGGTCATTCATAAATCTGCATTTGACAGTTTGGCACACTAATAGAAACTGCAAATGGAATGGGCTTAGCAACTTGACCAAATAGACTTGTCACAACTTGAAGACAGAAATTCAAGAATTATTTGACCTCTATAATAGATTACAAAAGGAATTTTTTCAATTAGGTCAGTAGGTCAAAAGTTATAGTCAGTCAAACAGGGCTACTCATAATTCTGATCAATTACACAATGCATGACAACAACAAACTACCAACTTTGAGGGGTTTGAAAACTAGTCAAAACATATTGAAATGACTTGGGATTTGAAACATAGGCTCTTTGATACACATAATCAACATCCACAAAGTGGCGGGTCATGAAACATTTCTGGGTGGAAGAAATTCAAAGGCAAACTAGGCCAGTTACAATAGATTGACACTTGGATATAAATGCAGATTTTAACAAGTGCCTAAAACAAGACATCACGAAATAACTCGAAACTTGAAAATAACAAACTAAGGTGTCTTAAAATGTCAAAAAAAAGGTGATTAGCACTTGACATGCATGGAAAACTTCAAAATCTCATTAGGGCAAATAGGCTCAAAAAGCACTTTAGGGGGTCAAAATGTGAAATTTTAACATGGTACTTCAAAAACCCTTACTGCTTTTTTCTGTCCCAACAGTGGCTCTGACTGTGGACCCGTGCCCCATGTAGGCATGCGGAGGATTCAGATCTCTTGGTAGAGAAGACCACCCAAAAACAAATCAGACTTTATCTTTTACTTTCCCTCTCTTCTGCTTTGAAACTTTTCTCCAAAATAGGGAACCCCTTATTGAAAGGAAACACACCACACAACTGAAAGGAAATCGACTATACAACATGTACATCATTTAAAAAAATCCTCAAACACCTCACAACTGAAATCAACACTTGCCTCTGTCATAAACCTGATTTTCATTTACATTTTCTTGAGGTAAGCTGAAAGTATCATTCATATCAGTTCACCAATTTCATGTACATCTTCAATCTCCTTGTTTGGCAAAACAAAATAAATCTCTTCATTTTCATAGTGCATATAAAAAGCAGACACACTTTCTTCATCTTGTTCACTTTAAAAATATACATCAGCATGCTCATGAATATTAATATCAGACTGAAGTTCATCCTCATAAACTGATTTATGCATGCTATCAATCAGAAACACAAAGTGTTCAAACTCTGCTTCACCAAATGATTCATACATGTCATGAATTTGTAACTCACCTTGTGTATCCAACTGACAATCAAATGAGTAATTAGACTTGTATTCACACATGTCATCAACATCAGCCTTAGAAATTACTCCACAATTTTTTAGTGTATCTTCACAATCACACACTAAATTAGTAGCAACATGAAAGTAATCATGATAAAACTTGTTATCACATGCCGGCTGATTTTGAACAATTACTTAATCATATCTTTCATCACCAAACACAACATTTTCATCATAATCATTGTCACAACTAGAAGAGAAGCAATCTGATTTCTTTTTGCAGTATAACACCGTATCATCATCAAAATCACAACTAACCAAATCTGAAACTTCATCATGCTCTTCAAAAAGTGGATTAATAATTCCATGCAAAGCTCCTTTGTACACATTTTGACAAATGATGGGCTGATCCACATCAACATCCTCATCATATAGCGGGTTAACAAACACCTTGAAACTACTTTCAGCATATGAGGAAGAAAAATCACTTACAACTTCATGGCATTCCTTTTCATAATTAGGTAACTCATCATTATGTGAAATGCATTCTTCAACTACTTCTTTATCCTCATATTGCAATGATGAACTTCCTTCAAAACTATCAAATACAAGCTGATTTATACCATGCAGGGATAAAATATCATTTTTAGATTCGGAAGAAAGAACTGTACCTTCATTTTCATGAGAAAACTCACTCCCATCATTGTTCTCTTCTTCCCATGTTGCATCAGACTCATAGGAAGATGGAAAAACACTTTCACTGTCCTCACCTTCACTTGGATAACAATTTTCATCCTCATCATCATCACTAGACTATGGTACATACTGATCACTTTCATTTTCATTTGATGCCCCTTCATGCCATGACAGATCAACACTCTTGTTCTCATCACTTGAAACACAAATTTCAGCTTCTTCATTCCTATAAGACTGAGATGCATGTTCTTCAACATCATCATTAGTAACATTCAAAACATAATATAATTCATTAATAGGAGAAGCAACAACTGAAATCACTTCTTACATTTGGGAAACATCAAGTGAATCAATTTATCATCCACTACTGTAACATTACAAACACATGTGTTCTTTTCACCAAAAATATAATCAGCTCTTTGTAACAAATAAAATTCAACAACACATGTTCTTAAGTCTGAAATTTCAACAACATTATTTGTAACAGCAGGACATACTACATGCTGATATGAATTTGAAACTTCAACATGGCATTCTCTTCCACTTTCAAATGCATCTTGTCGGCAAACACCTCTAGAGAAATGGTTCTTTTTCAATCCACACTTCATGTTATTTTCAATCTCTATAGCTGCCATGAATGCTTGATGCAAAGTCTTAGGTTCTTTATCCCGCAACAAATAACTCATATCCTTATCAAATGCATCAAAGTAGATAACTACACACACTTGAGCATTGGGTCTACAATTTTCAGGGATATCATTATAAACCTTTCCAAATCTGATGTTAAAATTAGGAACTAGTTCTTCATTCTCAATCCTAATTTGTAACAACTTAGTAAATGCATCATGTGCACTTACTCTTTCACCAAATTGCAAAATGAAGGCTGAATGCAACTCACTCCAAGAGGATATCAAACATACTGGTTAAAAAGAAAACCACTCATGAGCATCATGCCTTAAAGTCTGAACAAACAATTTCATATGAACATCTTCATGTGCAATCTCAAAATCGTCCATCAAATAAACAAACAACTGAATAGGCTGACTTGTTGAATCATGTTGTTTCCCACAAAATATTGGCAATTTGTCTCTAATGCCATTAGGAATAACATTGGGAAAACCATGTATGCCATCAAAACAAAATGGCATGTAACTTCTAGTAGAGATAAATCTATTGATATTACTGATGGGCTGCCTATTAGGTGAACTAAAATCCTCCATTCTTCACAGAATTAAGAACTCACTCACCAAAATAAAAGTCAGATTTCTATCTTGCAGCAGATCTATAATCTCTCCACTAACTTTTATGACAACATACTTCCATACTTCAAATCAAACATGCTGAAACCTTTTCTTATTGAAGTATGCAACCAAACTCAAAAGTTCTCCTACTTTGTGCTGAAACCACTTAATGGAGAACAACCATTTTTATAACTTTCTTTCATGAAAAGATGAAGATTACCTGGACCAGAATTGCAGTGGCTACTCTTTTTTCTTTCTTGACTTGAAACACTGCAGATTTACAACCTTTTGTGTAGCTTCATCAGGTTCTTTCTTGGTAGAGTCGCCATCTCCTTACAGAGGAGAACTTTCAAACAAAAAAAGCTATTTGCCAAATTATTTTCAATTCTAGGTTCATTCTAACTAGAAAAGTCACACGGTCCTTTTCTTCCTTTTGCTGCAAATAAAAACACTTCCAAGCTATTCACGCATAGAGATATGAACATATTTTAGATTCTTTTTCTTGACAATATTTCTTGTTCAGATTTGAATATTGATTCAGCCAAGTGAGGAAACAAACACCTTAAACTTGCTGATCTTAAACATCAAATCACAACTGATAATAATAAATTACACTGGCACTCAACAACAAGGATTCTCCAAATTTAAAATAGAGTCACCACCCATAACATGTATGGGATTAGGATTCACAATCTGGTCTAGAAATGAAGCAACAAATAATTAGATCCTATGAGCTTTTTAAACTTCACTTCTCCGACAGATTACAATTACTGGGGTACTTTGGTATTCAACCTTTAAAACCAGAGATATTCTAAAAGTTTCAACAAGATTTTGTAATCTTTGTCCCCAGCAGAGTCGCCATTTTGTTAGTGCGGTCCTCGGATGGGAAAAACTCTTTCTCTGGTAATTATGAATACTTGTTTGCAACCAGATTCTGGGATACCTTTTAAATATGATCTTTAAATAACTTTATCCCCAGCAGAGTCGCCATTTTGTTAGGGATTTTTCTTGTATGAATCACAATGCTTGAAATGACTACTTGAACACTATGCCTCCTGATACTGATTCAGATACAAGAAAAGCCTAATTGCTAAGGATTGGATAAGATCCTTCTTCATTTTTGAGTTACACATATACTCAAGTAGGTTTTACCTCTTTATGATTATTGATTACACAGTATATATATGAATGTGGACATTGATTTTCTATTAGGAGCTTATTAAATCAACTTTATGAAACACTCTACATATGACCAAGCATAACCAAATGCAAAAGCTTAACTAGACAAACCATGATTGAAAATATAGCAAAAACCAATGATATAAGGACTTTCATCCTTCTTCTTTTTGAGGAGGGATAACCTAATTGATTCTCTCTAAGGAATCATTAAAATGGACTGTATTCCTCAATACAATCAACTAAACATACATATTCTTGATAACATAAAGTAAAGATTTTAATATTTGAATTGATTGATGATGAGAACTACTTTTCAGAACTTAGACCAGTGCCTAATCCTGGGAAAGAGTCCAATGAGATGTAAATCAATAGAAACCCAATTAATAAGAACACAAACAAGATCCCAAATAGAGTGCCTTAAAAACTATCTTTTCACTTTCACATCTGTCTATCAGATTTTCATACTAATAACCTGCCCTCTGGGATTACTCACAAGATTGAATCCTTCCTTGAAGGAAGCTCATAAGTAACAGCATAGTTACCTTATAACCAACATGTTTAGAATGCCTTACAGACCAAATACACAAGAGCATGAACAAAAATACAAAAAGACATCACAGATCTGAAACTGGAGATTCCATTGTATTTTATTAATGTCATTCTGCTTCAAAAACATTCAAAAGACACAAAGCTTCAAAATTAAACCATAATCTGATGTCTGCTATGTAGCTATGAATTCACCATCCTCTATTATAATCAGGAGAAAAGAAAGATATAGGAGAAATTGAAAAACCATTTCCTTCATCGACACATGTCTGCTCCTCAAAATTATATGCAACTTCTTCTAACTGAAACTACAAGAATTGGATTTGATCTGGAATCAAATGGTTTGCAAAATCAGAACCCTCATTCTGATACCTTTCTAGCGATATATGATACTTGGTATATTGGATAAAATTTGCCCCCTGAACCATTAAAAAGAGTTTGCCTTCCCGTGCACATTTCAGATTAATTTAAAAATATTTGTGCCTTTTTCAATAGTCAAACTATTGAATTGAAATATTTTAATTAAAATATGCATACTTTACCTTTTTATCCTTATTTCACCCAGATTTTAATAAGCTTGTGACACTTGTCACTCAGGCTTAATGGCTTAATGGGTAGATAGTGTGCATCTTTCCATTAAGCCATTAAGCCTACGGTTGGATCTTGTGGAAGATGCACACTTTTTAACTCTTTTGTTGAAATAATTTCAAAATAAAAATATATGAAATTTGCACATCTCACTAGAATGCACCAAGTGTCACCCTCTGATTGGTCCGCAGGTCCACTTGGCGCCACGTGTCAATTTTTGATTGGTGCCTTTGAACTACACTGCAATTGTACCACTTGGCGCCACGTAGCATCCTCTAATTCTCTGATTGATCCACTAGGTGCCACTTGTCATTTGTGCCACATGGACTAATGGTTCTATTGATTTTTTTAAGCTTTATGTGTATTTTCAACCAAAATCAAGATGGGGCCCACCGCATGTACTAAGCCTTCCAACCGGCCAAGAGGAATTGCCAAGAGCCTTTGTGCTTCTTATTTATTAAGTAAGTATGCACCTTTGTATATAAATATAAATAAAACTCATCACCCATTGAATGTAATATAATGCTTGCACAACATTTCAAAGATTTTTCAAACTTTATACATGTTCCAGCGCTATTTTTACCCATTCTCCATGAATGTGCTTATAAATTTCTTGAAGAATGCTCATCCCCCTTCTCACACCACTGTGTAGAGCAATGTTCACAATTGAAAATGCATTCACAATGCACCCTTCATTATCCACGCAGGACACCAGGCATTTTATGTGTATGCAGCTTCCAGTGGACTGGTGTTTCCTGCTTGATTTGTTATAGAGCTTTTAAAATCTCTCCTTCAAAAACTCCCTTGCGCAACATAGATGCAGGTGTTTGCTGTTACCTTGACCCTTACACCCACTAATTACATTTTCTTTGAAAGTTACTAAATTCCTATCAACAGATGTGCTTTGGTGCGCAGGCTGGAATTAGCGCATTTTATGAAATGGTACCTTGTTAAGGTATCTAGTCAAACAGTCACATGCCTTATCTATACTTCCATGCTAATGGCGCTGCCTCTGCTTTAGATTTGTCCTGGCCATGTATCACCATGTTGTGCCATAATCCTTTATCAAATATAGTGCATGATTTTCTCTTGGCATTCATTTAATTCTCTATACTCCATGCGTGGCACTCTAAACAACTTGCAATATGTATTTCCTCCTCCCATGTTTGGCTGTGCGTGGGATTACTACGTGCTGATTGCATTACTTGCAAGTTTCTAAAGCCTTATCAACAAATCATTGCATGGACTCCAGTCTCATTGGCATTTCAAATTTCATTATTTTTAGATCTTTAAACTCCCTTTTGCTACTGCGCAAGCTTGATTCTGCCAACTGCATCTTTCTTTCATTAGAATGCGTGGGTTCTTTGCAAATTGGAGGTCTTAAACTACTCTCTACTTCCATATGGTGTTTGGCATGGCCTTTTGGATTGGTTGTTTAAAGTCCCTCAAAACCCCCACCAGAAGCCTGAATCATGCTCTTCCCAATCAAGGCCTGAGGAGCCGTTCACATGCCCCTACCTTGTAATATAGTGGGCGTTCTTGTGGTATTAAGGAGGGTCTATTCGTTCCCCTACTATTCTAATGAATGGAGAAGTGCTCTAATGAACACCCAGAATTGGTACTCCAGAAGCTCAGGCTGAATGGAATGAGTGCCTTAAGTGGTGAATGGTGAATGGATAATGGATAATCTGGTGCCTATGAAGGGGTCGGTGAGTATCTCTAATCGAGGCCCCATCTTCCTCCAAAAAATGTTCCTACCCCCTTACCTCCTTAGCCTTGCCAATATTTGGCTTGAAAACTACTTATAAACAGATCTCAGCTATGCGTTCCATTTAAGGCATTTCAAACTTAGAACACAATTTACATGGTTTGTTTATGCTTTGCTGTCTTTATACTGATATCTGATGAAAACTACTTTCTACGGCTTCATAGATGCTCGTATTCTGATCCAAGCCTCCTCTGTAATACTTTTGACTATTAACTGGGAAATCTCCATTTCAATAAGCAACATAGAGGCTTGAAAACTATCAAGGATAGTTAAGATATAGTAATCAATGTTTATCTGCGAGCCTCATTTGATTTTAGGCTTCTGAGAATCTTCAACAAATTACTTGGCTGTCTATAATCATTAGCCACAAGACCACAATTCTTGCAAGATTATTTCATGTCGATTTTGATATGCCATTTGAAGCATCTTGTACATCTATAACATTATCACTTAAATAAAAATGATTTAACGATGATTATATATCCTTTTAGAATTCACATCAAATAAGCACTTAACCTTAATAATAAGAATCAAGTCATTGAGCTCTTGGTCTGAACATCATTATTCTGGAAATGATTTTCACTTCAAATTATCAAAACATGACTTTCAGTGAGGTCAAAACATAAATTTTTTAATTAACGATCACACCAATCCGCCCCTTATACTTCTACAAAATAATCTGATAAACTACAACTGGCCATTGGGGCTGCCTTTATAAACTGACAAGATCCAGCAACTGGGACATGACGATGGGCATACACATTCCATGATTGACATTATTCCATCCTGCAAAGTGATGTCTGATGGAACCAAACAGGTGAAAATATTTTAATCGCCCAAGTCACCTCTTTACAACAATTCTACAAATTGTCATGTTGAATAATGGTAAACACATTTGGTTTTGGTTTTGAAAACTAGTCAAACGATTTCCTGAAGATTCAAGCCTCTAGATATTGGAAATTTTCTATATGGAGAATACAGATCCAGAAGGGTGCCTCTTGAAAATCATCCAGACACATTTGGCGGCCCCTCAAAAATAGCCACTTGTAAATGCAGGAAACCGAAAACATAAGGAATACTGATTTCTGCAAATGGAAAGAAACTTGGAAAGTGTGCAAACAAAACCCTCAGGAATTGAAACCTTGGAAACTTGGAGTAAATTTGAACTATAATTCAGGGAAATCATTTTCCTAATGTGACCAATCACAATATTCAAGATATAACCTCACAAACAGGGCCTCCGACCAAGCAGTGCAACTGATCTACATCAAATTGTTAGAAACTGCAAACGGAATCAGATTGACAAATTGGACAAACAGATTCATCATGGCCTAAAAATCATCAAGATAGCACATTTCCATGCCTAGAATACAAGGGAGCATTCAATTATCCATTCCATTCAAGCGGGTGTAAAATTGTAAGACCTCAAAGTAGGTCATTCAGAAATCTGCATTTGACAATTTGGCACACTGATAGAAACTGCAAATGGAATGGGCTTAGCAACTTGACCAAATAGACTTGTCACAACTTGAAGATGGAAATTAAAGAATTATTTGACCTCTATAATGGAGTAGAAGAGGAATTTTTTCAATTAGGTCACTAGGTCATAAGTTACAGTCAGTCAAACAGGGCTACTCAAAATTCTGATCAATTACACAATGCATGACAACAACAAACTACCAACTTTGAGGGGTTTGAAAACTAGTCAAAACATATCAAAATGACTTGGGATTCAAAAAATAGGTTCTCTGATACACATAATCAACATCCCCAAAGTGGCGGGTCATGAAACATTTCTGGGTGCAAGATATTCAAAGGCAAACTAGGCCAGTTACAACAGATTGATACTTAGGCATAAATGCAAATTTTGACAAGTGCCTAAAACAAGACATCACGAAATAACTCGAAACTTGAAACTAACATACTGAGATGTCTTCAAATTTCAAAAAAAGGTGGTTAGTACTTGACATGCATGGAAAACTTTAGAATCTCATTAGGGAAAACAGGCTCAAAAAGCACTTTAGGGGGTCAAAATGCAAAATTTTAACATGGTACTTCAAAAACTCTTACTGCTTTTTTCAGTCCCAACAGGTAGTACACCAATCTGCCTCCCAGCCAAAGAAGAAAAAGAAAAAGGCATTGAAGAAAGATATCTTGGTTGTCACACTTGATGAGGTAACATAAACACCCAAGTGGGATGTATCTACTTTACATACTGAAGCACTTCAAAAGTTTGGAGTGATGTGTCAGAGAAAGGAAATTCAAGAGAAAATGAAAAATGCACATACGGAAGCCCAAGCACTTGAACATGCAAGAGACACTCTACAACAACTTATTCTAGATATCAAATTTGAAGATAACATATCAGTCATGGAACAAATAGCGGTTCTTACTGATGCCATCACAAATCAGAATGTATATGCAGAGAAGGCAATGGAAGAATAGGAAGAGATGAAGTATCAACACAAACTTGTTGAAAACATCAACCAAGAAGTGGCAGAGAACAAGGTAAAGCTATCTAAAATAGCAAGTGAATTATAACCAATGATTGTTGAAGCTGTTACCTTAGTTCAGAAGTTGTGCACATTATAAAATTTTACTAAAGAAAATAGTGAAAAGCTGTCACAACTAGATTCAGATCTAACAACTAGTGCACTAAGTTTAACCTCTAATGGAAACACAATAAAGCTTCATCATGAAAATATTACAGAGGTAAACAGATTGAGACAAGAGATATGAGATGCAGAGACACAATTCAGAAAGGAGGTTACAGAGCTACAAGCTCATATTTTTCCAAACCTCACCACTCGGCAACATCATATAACAGATGCACAAAATCTAATCACCACCCCAGAAATGTCTGTGGTAGATAGTATATATGACATGCATGTGAGAATATCACTTGAACATATGGCACTTGAGAATTTAAAGGAGAAATGGGAGAAAATGATGGAGGAAATCAAAGCCTCACACTCTCACATTTTTGAAAAGATGTAAGTACCTTTGCCCTCATTATCAAAGAAGGAGGAATGTATAGATATGTACAATATACTTTAGTAGAAAAAGGAGGAATGGATAAAGATATGTACAATGTATGTACAACAAGGATAGATATGTACATAAACTTACACTTATTGGCATATGCATAGGGGGGGTCATTTCATGACTAAGGAAGAAGTATACGCAGGTGTACATACTAATGCATCAAGTATGTTGCACATATAAGTTTTTGATACTAATGTCAAAGGGGGAGATTGATGAAATTAAGTTTTTCCATTAGTATACTTAAAGGGAAAAACATGATAAAGGTCATCAATATAGGCATAACCGATGGACATCAAGCATACTTGATGAGAAAACAAGACTATCGTGAAAATGCTAAGTATAGAATTTACCGATGAACATTGACAAGAGTCAAACCGACGATAAGCATAACCGATGATACAGTTTTTAGAACATTTCTGACGGAGCAGAAAAGGCATACCCAATGAATAGTTCAAGTAAGGAACACTGACGGATAAGAAAACCGATAGATTGACAGAGCAACCTTACCATCAAAACCGACAGCTAGTTACAGAACCCGCAAAAAGTGGATCTAACTTTACACGTTAGATAAAGAAAATGTAATTATATTTATAGAGTTTTTAATTGTTTTAAATACTTACTTGAGGGTCAAGAAAGCATATTGTAAATGTTTTAAAGCATCCTAACAGATCTAAAACATATCTAACTAAAGATCAAGGTCAAGTTGTAAACCTTGGATCTAGAGTTAATTTGAAAAGCGTGAATCAAGAATAGAGCTAGAAACTAGTATAAATAGATGTTCGATCATTTGTAATTCATGTGACTTGTAATCATTTGATAAATGATAGTAGCCATGGAGATAATCTAAGCTGAAGAAGAGAATTCATGCAAAGTTCAGAAATAGATCAAAATAGTTATCAAGAACACAAGAAGGCTACCGACGAGAAGAGGCAAGGTATTACTCAATCACTCAAGGTGATTACATAAACATTGTAAGACAAATAGGATCTCTTATCATAAATTAGAGATTGCATTCACTATCAGATCAATATTTTGTTGCATATTTATTTCTATGTAGTTGATTGATTGTATGTTTGTCATTGATGACAACATATAATACACAGTAGTGATTCTGTATGTACTTATCAGAATGATGATATCAAGCCTTGTATGGTTAGATATATGTTTTAGAAATTTTTATTATGTTATGTTCATACACGTAGATCCAAATATGATGTTTCAGTCAAGTTGTGTAATTTTGTTATTGGCAGTTACAGTTCTAGAAGAGTATCTGTTCAGAGCTAACATACGTAACGTGTTTCTTGAGTTGTGCCTATCTTCAAGATATGCATATGTATATTAATTATTAGTTATGAGTTGATAATAGTTATCTAAAGGTGCCAAATGTGTTTCAATAAGATTGCAAAGTTAGAGTTAATTTGGTGAAGCCAACTTAGTGAAGCGTCGCGTCTATTCAGTTTATATTTGCGTGGTTGTAATTATGCTTGCGTGATTAGTAAAGTGGAAAAGGATGTTATTAAGAGTTGTATTACAAGTCCCATGATCTCATATTTTGAGGAAGATACTTATAGAAAATCATTTGTGATACGCTAAGTGTGAATGATATGAAAAGAGACAGAAAATGTACAAAGCAGAATATCAGTTGTGGTTCATTCATCAAGAGTCTATGTGAAGAAGAAGTAGAAGATTAAAATACATTGGAACTGATCAAGACAACAGGTCTACTCTATAGTTCATCATCAGATATAGTGCATATCTGTTCTATAGAAGGTAGTAGCCTTCACCTTTGAAGCAGTGAGTTTTTGGACAGTGAGTCCTCACCCCTAACAGGGTTATTTGTAAAAGACTCCTAAAAGGGTCAGACCCTTAACCAGGTCACTAAACTTATTGCTTTGTAAAGAACAACTCCTAATAGGGTTGCAAGATCTTCTAACATGGATTACTATAAACAAGTATAGTTTATTGTGGATGCTTATTCCCACCAGGGTTTCTACCATTTGGTTTCCCTATAATCAAATTGTGTGTTGTGTACTATGTTATCTGAATGTGCATTTAATTTATTGTATTCAGAAGTAAAGAAGGAGAAAATAATTAAAGTTACTGATAACTGATTCAGCCCCCCTCTCAGTTATCCTTTGGGACTATTCTAACAATTTGTATAAGAGCCAAGTGCCTTGGAGAAGAAGCCTAATAGCTTAAGGTAGATCAGATGTCTTACTTTAGAAAAGAGAGCCCTAAGTTTGATGGAGAAAATTATCTGGATTGGAAAAACAAAATGATAACACATCTACAATGTGTTTTCTTTGAGATCTTTGAGATAGCTACACAAGAAGTTGTTATTCCATTTTTGAAAGACCTTGCAAAGGATGATGCTACTAATAGAGAAAAGGAAACATTTAACAATAATGCAATTGCTAAAGAAGCCCTAATCAGTGCCCTATCTAATAGTGAATTTTCTGAGATCAAGAAAATTGACAGAGCATACACCATATGGAAGTATTTAGAAGATATGTTTGAAGGAGATATTCAAGCAAAGAATGTGCATAGGAAGATGACATGGAAAAAGAAATACAACATTCTTGAGATGTTACCTGAAGAGAACATTAGAGCTTACAATCAAAGGATAATTGAAGCAATCTCTGGAATCAGAAACAATGGTGGAGAAATATCAAAAGAAGATATAATGGACAAGTTGTTAACTACTTTAACATCAGACTATGAAAATAAGATAAGTATTCTAGAGGAAACCATGTAATTCTCACAAGACTTCAAGAGAGAGACTTTGATCAGTAAAATCTCTGCATTTGAGATATCAAGATTGAAGACTGAACCTAAAAGTGAAACAAATTTCAAAGCCTCAGTCCATGGTAAGAAATCCTTACACATCTCTAGCCACAATAAGAAAGAAGAAGTTGATGAAGAACTAGAAGATATCATTGCTGTGATTGCTAAAAGAGAAAAGAAAGGAAAATGAAAATATGAAGGACAACTTCCATTCAAATGTTTTTCATGCAACAAGATTGGCCACTTTGCATCTAAGTGTCCCACAAGAGTCAAGAAGTTCAGATCTGATTACAAACCTAAATATAAGAAGGAATGTTACCATTTTGAAGAAGGTGTAACTGATGAAGATTCAGGAGAAGATGAAATTGGATTCATTTGCCTTAGAGACATGGAAAAGTTGCTCGAGGAAATGGACATTGTAAATGAAAAGGAAGAACAAGAGTTAGCCCTAATTTCCAAAGTAGACATATGAACTGATTGGATCATTAACAATGGATGCTCTCACCATATGATAGGTGACAAAGATAGATTTTTTCATTTAGACAAATACAAAGTTCGTATGGTTAGATTTGGAGATAACACTCTTAAACCTATCATAGGTAGAAGTTCTATCACTTTGGATGGAAAGAACAAGATAAATGATGTTCTATATGTTTATGGATTACATCATAACTTGCTAAGTGTTGGACAGCTACTTGACAAAGGCTATTATTTCAAGTTCAAAGACAACAAGTGCATCATTAAAAACAAGGATGGAGACATGATTGCATCAGGCTCCAAAACAAAAGGTAATGTTTTTCAGCTAAATTCAGATGTAAGTTGTTTTGTTGGAAAAGTAGATGACAGTTGGTTATGGCACAAGAGCCTCTATCATATCAATTTTGATAACATAGTAAAGATAAGTAATGTCAAGGAAGTCAGAGACCTTCCAAGTATTGCAAGACCTATTGACACAATGTGCAGGGAATATGTTATTAGAAAGCATGTAAGGAGTTCTTTTAGAAGAAAGTAGAACTCAGCTGAAAAAAATTTGGACCTAGTGCATACAGATCTATGTGGTCCTACCGAAACAAGATCATATTACAGAGAAAGGTATTTAATTTTGTTTTTTGATGATTTTTCAAGGATGACGTGGGTTGTGTTCTTAAAGGAGAAATCTGAAACCTTCGGGAAGTTCAAAATATTCAAAGCTAAGGTTGAGAATGAATCTAGATTAAAACTGAAATGTCTGAGATCAGATAGAGGAGGAGAGTTCACCTCTGATTAGTTTTATGATTACTGTGAAGAACATCGAATAAAAGGATAGTTAAGTGCTCCTAGAACCCCTCAACAAAATGGGATTGCAGAAAGGAGGAATATGATTATACTTGATATAGTGCACACTATGATGATTGAAGGAAAAATTGCGCACACATATTGGAGAGATGCAGTGAATACAATAGTCTACACTATTAATAGAACTCAATTAAGGTGAGGTGAAGATAAGACACCCTATGAACTTTGGTTTGGTAATGTACCTACAGTAAAGTATTTTAGAATCTTTGGAAGCAAGTGCTACATCAAGAGAGATGATGGTGTTGGTAAGTTTCATGCCAGGAGTGATGAAGGTATTTTCCTTGGTTACTCTACAAAAATAAAGCATACAGATGTTTCAATTTGAGATTGAAAAAGGTAATTGAAAGTACTCATGTAAAAATTGATGAAAATTTTATGGCTCAAGAGAGGTACTATGAATATGCACCTATGATTGAAGATGAACCCAAGCCTACTAGCAAGGACACTATTATTGAAGAAATGTTTGATTGTATTGATGTCTCATGCAATGACCCTTAATCAAGTAGAGAAGAATCACATATTATAGAAGAAAAAGTCACACCTAAGGTTCCTAAATTCACATCTAAATACCACTCTAAAGATGATATCATTGGAGATTAGAGCAACAGTGTTTTGACCAGATCAAAAGCAAAAATTCTACTAATGGATGAAGAGGTATGTTTACTTTGATAGATTGAACCTTTAAGTGTTGAAGATGCTTGTAATGATTCTGATTGGAAGAATACAATAAAAGAAGAATTAGATTAGATAATTAAAAATGATACATGGGAATTGGTTCCTAGACCTAGTGACAAAAATTTGATTGGAACAAAGTGGGTATTTAGAAACAAGATGAATGAAGATAGTACAGTAGTAAGAAACAAAGAAAGATTGGTATGTAAAGGATATGGGAAGAGAGAAGGAATAGACTACACTAATACATTTTCCCCTGTGAGCAGACTGGAAGCCATTAAATTGTTCTTGGCCTACGCAACATTCAAAGACTTTAAAGTTTATCAAATGGATGTAAAGTCAGCTTTTCTGAATGGTGACTTGAAGGAAGAAGTCTACATAGAATAGCCTAAAGGATTTAATCATTTAGATAAACCAGACATGGTATGCAGATTGAAGAAAGCACTCTATGGTCTTAAACATGCCCCAAGAGCTTGGTATGAGAGACTTGATGGTTATCTTACCAAGATTGGATTCAAGAAAGGTGCAGCAGATTGTAAACTATTCATAAGAGAGACACTTGATCGATTACTACTAGTTGCAATATTTGTTGATGACATTATCTTTGGAGGTAATGACAAGCTTAGTACAACATTTGTAAAAGAAATGCAGAATGAATTTGAAATGAGCATGATTGGTCCTATAAAATACTTTCTGGGATTGAATGTAAAGCAGACAGATAAAGGTATATTCATTAATCAGTCAAAGTATGTGAAGGAAATATTGAAGACCTTCAAGATGGAAGACTGTAAGCCAGTATGCACCCCTATGATAATAGGAAGCAAGCTTTCAAAAGATTATGATTCTACAACAGTTGATAAAACATTGTACAAGTCTATGATTGGAAAACTCATTTATCTAACTCAATCTAGACCTGACATATCTAGTGCAGTTGGCATTGTTGGAAGATTTGCAGCTGAACCCAAGTAGAATAACCTAATGGAAATCAAGAGGATATTCAGATATCTAAAGGGAACTATAGACTATGGTTTATGGTATCCTAAATCAGAGAATGTACAACTTCATGTATATACAGATGCAGATTGGGCAGGTTGTATTGATGATAGGAAG